>VWZS01003081.1:360271-380894 GCA_013397075.1 Rhabdornis inornatus | reverse complement strand
TATATATATATATATTATCTTGAACATATACGTAAGCTCTGCAATGTATATATTATATTGGATATGTCTATAAGCTCTGCAAAGCTTAAAACTTTTATTTATAGTGAACACCATTGGCCATGTGTTTTGAACTGAGTTCATGCTTATAGAATTGTACAACTAATCATAATAGCAATCAATGGTAAAATAAGTTAAAATATTTATGTGGAAGCATAGGCACAAAAGCATCACAGCAGGGCATGTTGTACTTCGGTTTTGAAGACAAGGATAGAATTCAAGGGTTTCTTCTTCAGTTTCCCCTGCCCCTACACAAATATTCATTCATTATTTTGTTAGCGGTAGCAGGTGGAGATATCATGCAGACTGAATTTCTCTGATGTTAATAAAAATCTCAGTGTAATGTATATGATACCTTATCTTTGTTGCTAATTGAGGGCCAAATTGAGACCTGAGAGACTGTGAATAGATTGGGAAATAAGGGACTGTTTGATGACAGCAAGAGTGGCAGAATTTGGATCTTCGAGCAAGCTTCCTCAAGTGAAAACCTGGAGGCCAAATGCAGATCATAATGCCTGGCCAAAGCTCCTGACAAATTTGCTTGCCTAAGGAGTGGCCTCAAATCCAGATGGGGTGAGTGATAAGGGCCCTGGGATTTTATTCACACGTATGCATGAGGCAGGGAGAACGTAGCTGCAAGTAGCATCTATAAGGCACAAGCGCATCCCACTCTCCCACTCCTCCCATTCTCATGTGCTTCTGAGCATACTCCCACTTGGGTGTTGATCTCTCTACTCTTCATGATGTTTTGGTCCTTTCAAAAAGGAGCATACTTTTTTATTCTGTTCTAAACTACTCTCTTCTGAGTGAAAACTTAAAGGCAAATTCCTTGAAGAAGTTTCAATAGTACTTCACCTAATTTTTTTTAAAAAACATCACAACTTGGACATCCCATGAAGATAATTCTCCATGCATCTGGTATTTCTGCTTCTTTGTTTCTTTAGCTGGTCCATCCAAAAGAGAGTTTTGGCTTGAATTCAAAAAATACCATTAAATTTTTTACATAAATGCTTCAAGCATATTCTCGTGTTTGTCAGTTGGTGAACATGTTTAAATGATTGTTATATAAGAAGAAACACAGGACTGCAACAGTCAATGGAGTATGTCTGCATGATACATTTACATGATTTTAATAACTAGAATAGGATTACCTGCAACGTCTGTTGCCCTATGATAAACCACAATGGGTACATTCATACAGACAGTCTGCTAGAGATCTTATTCACCAGATTCTTGATGGTCATACTGCCTGAGTCTTAGCTCACATCTTGGCCTTGCCCTGAAGATTGTCCCTCCATGCAGTCTCTGGGATGAGTCATGTGTAGAAAGGATTGATGCAAGGCATCCAGCATCGCTTGGCCTCCAGGTCAGGGCAGGGTCCCTGCCCTTGTTTAGCCAGCACCATTTCATAGACATGCGCTGATGCTCATGCATCAGATTAACACACTCTTCTTTTCACCCGGCATTACACATGTCTTTATTTCAACCTGCTAATTATGGCATTAGGTTGATAGGAAGACAGATGGGGTGTCAGCATAGCAATCAAATTTTGCATGCCTTTCCCTGAAGTCGTCCCATAAGTGTTGAGACACCAGAGGCATAAAGACTGAAGAAACCTGCCTACTTGCCATCCTCTGCTGCACTAACCTGTGGGGTATTATTTTGGCTTTTGTCATTAATATAGAAGATACTGAAATAAATGAAGTTATATTCCTCTAGATGGCCCTTAATACTGGAACTTTTAGGACGGATGGTATTCCACCCCTTTTGAGTTTCCGTAGAGAATGTCTTGGGTGATGGGACTTCTCAGTTCAGAGCTCAAAGTTGTGAATGAAAGCCAAAACCCTACTGCTCTCCTTACACTCAAAGTCTGTCCTGCATAATGTACTCTCCAATATCATTTCAGCAACATGTTTACGTTGCATATACTTGTAAGGCCCACAGTTTTATTATTCTAGCTGTCATCTTTCTTTTTTTTCTTAAAAAAAATTTAGATCTAGTATTTTTTTATGGTACAGTTTCATGATTCATTCCATCTTGGCTTCAGCACAACATTTTTCCACCCACATAGAAAAGCATGCCAAGCCTCCAAGGTTTTGCAATATTCTTCTGTAGTATTACTTTTATCAGGCAATCAAGTAAATATTAATATAACTCTTTTTTTTTAAGGAAAAGCAGGTTTTGCTGCCAACTGCACAACTTTCCATGTGATAATTTGAAGTATCAACATGTGTCTTCTTTGAAAAATTCAGCTTATATATTCCTGAGAATTCGCATTTGAGTAGGTAAAATCTAGCAGCTTTGCAAGCACAGGTATATACTCTTGCAAACACAGTCATGTTGGGATGTAAGTTTTAATGCCGTTATCATTTATTCTGGATTCTGAGTGAGCATAACCTGCAGCAGTTTCAGTACTTCCAAGGCTGTAATAGCGTCATTTAAATTGACATATTTTACCAGTTTAACAATATAATTAAACCAGAAAAACTTTCAGGTCTTAATCTGATGTCAGAGCACAAGAATCTGGCTCATATATCCCCCAAATGATGGGGTTTGCAAGATTATTTTAGAGACGGGTGAAAACATAGATACATAAGATATACTTCCTGGTTTCACAATCTTTTTGCCTGATGAATCACTTTTGCTCACTTGCATAGGTGAATAAGTATTGTGGCCCTTCCAGTGAACATAATCTAAAGCAAAAGTTGCAGAGTAGAACCCATAAAATACGCAACATGGAAGATAAGCTTTCCAGTCATGCTGCAAAAAAGATTATTTATTCTTTCCTGTTATATCACTGTGTGGCAATTTTCAGTTCATGATCCCACCTAGCATCCTTTCTAAGGTCTTTAATCCACTGCCATAGGCCACCATGCCTAATCCATGGCTGCAGCTACCTAGAAGTTTAGTTCCTTGTCATTAGCAAAGCAGATGAGACACACGTTCCTTATATTAAAAACACAAACACACACACACATACACCAACGGGCAAAAAAATCTATTTCAGGTTAACTAAATGGAATTTGCTGTATAACTTTCAGCCCAACCACCAAACCCAAAAATCCATTATTTGCACAGTTCTATTTCCAAGACACATAAATATGCCACTTGTGTTCATTAATAGTACCACAACATACCTCTGCCTTTTCTTCCCTGTAAATGGGGCTATTCTTCCCACTCCCAGCACTTGTCTACCACTTCCATTGCATTCATTATGGAATACTGAGAAGAATTCATCTTGCCTGAATTTAAGCTATGGATCACAGGTGTCTGTATCTGGGCTTGAACAAGTTTCCCTCAGAGTCGAGGAAAGCTCATATCCAAGCCAGTTTCCTAGACAGAGAAGTCGTATTGAAGGGTTAGATGCTATGTGTTGTCACCCTTAGGCTGCTCCAGAAGAACATGGGTCACCCCTAGGTCTTGGGTGTTATCTTCAGGCCTTATGCAGATATCTTCTATTCTTGATGGCATCTCAAATGACACTAGAAGGCTGTGCTTAGGCAACCTTCAAGCTCTCCATTAATTTTAATAGGAGCTTAACACCTAATTGAGGTGCAGATATCTACACTGCAGACACCATAAATTAGGCTGAGCTGATTCCTGCATACTCAGACCTGAGGAAAATAGACACTCATCCTTTTGGGGGTTTGTGAAGATTTCTCTGACCTATCTTGCCTAATTTGGAACTCTTCTGAATTCAGACATCCTTCTCATGAGGTGCTTTTTCCTTTGCAATTATACCCCAAATTCTTACACATAGACTGAAAAATTCCCTACTACTTGTAGACAGAAAGTGAAAGTAATCTACATATTTTATGTAGCCATTTACATCAGTGTAATCCATGACTACGTCAATGTAAACCACTGCTATCTGGCATGATAAAACAGCCAGCAAAGCACAAAGTCAAGGAGATCATCTGCACACAGAGTGTGAACTCTGCCCCAAGGAAATCAGCTAATGTTCAAGTATCCATAAGAAATTTCTCTATAAAGAAACACTCTTTTTCAGACCACAATCAGCCCCATCTGTAGCCTAGTTACATTCAACAGTGCATAGAATACTCAGCCAGAAGTGACCAAAAAAATGGTCATTCCTAAAGGGTCTCAGGACTCTGAGAGCAAAGTATCTATTACAGCAGACAAAATTTTAAATGTCACTCATATTGCAGACAAATAGAATAGCTGCAAATTGCAATGAGGTGTTCTGGATCATTTATGGACTCCTCCCAGAGCTCTGCAGTGAGTGTCTCAAAACCTGAGCTATCTAAGCCTCCAGCTGCCCTGGCTAATCCAGACTAGTGGGAAGAGGTGCTGAGGAATGCTGGGTACTCTGCACACATTTCTGGGCTTTGACATCAGGCTAGTTCTAGGTTGGTCCTGTTGACTGAAGTTCCATTGCAATGGAAGGGTGTTAGGTAGTTTTTTGGAGCACATTTTTTAGTTAGTGTCATCCAAAAGGAATGTAGCTTCCATGTTTTAAGAGGCTCCATGATGCAAACCAACGCTTAATTGGCGAGCAGGTCGATGGAGGTGATTCTGTCCCTTCACTTTGTCCTGGTGAGACTCCACCTGGAGTGCTGTATCCAGCACTGGGGTCCTCAGTAGGGGAAGAACATGGACCTGTTGGAATAGATCCAGAGGAGGGTCATAAAAATGATTGGATCACCTCTCCTGTGAAGAAAAGCTAAGAGGATTGGGATTGTCCAGTCTGGACAAGAGAAGGCTCCAGGGAAATTTTATTGTAACCTTTCACTACTTAAAGGAGGATTATAAGAAAGACAAGGATGCACTTTTTGTAGGCCTTTTGTGGTAAGACAAGGGGTAGTGGTTTTAAACTAAAAGAGAGTAGATACAAGGAAGAAAGGTTTTATGAAAAGAGGGATGAAACTCTGGAACAAGTTGCCTGGAGGGGTGGTGGATATCCCAACCCTGGAAACATTCAAGGCCATGTTGGATGGGGCCTGAGCAACCTGATCTGGTTGACGATGTCTGTGCTTGCTGCAGGGGTTTGGGCTAGATGAATTTGAAAGTCCCTTCCAACCCAAACCAGTCCATGATTCTATGATTCTATACTAGCTAGGGGCAGTCAGGAGATTCCTCTCAAAGTAGCACTCCCAACCTAAACTAAAACACTAATAGAGACCTGTCCTTAAACATCTCCTTCTCCTATCTTCTGATTTTGGTAGTATGCTCTGACTGTCATTCACTGGATATATTCACTAATCTCCAGAGACATTTCTGTTCTCTGACAGGAGTATTCATTGGGAAAGAAAAAAATTAGAGGTCTGAGCAGATGTGGATATCAGTGTCTTTGTAAGATATGTTTGTGGTTGCCCAAGTCCATTACCCAAATTACAGATTTACATCAAAGAAGTTATTGTGAGCATCATTCTTCAGGCGAAGTTCAGCCCAATCTCCAGAAAATGAATTGTCAGCACTCGTATGACTGTAAGAATGGCTTCTCTTGCCACACTGAATACCTGCCACCTTTTGCCATTTCTCTGTGTAAAGGAGTGTGTATGTACTTTACCGATTTCATAAGTCACTGTATTCTCAACTCACTTCATTCATAGCTTCCTTGTTTTACATGTGGTGATAGAGCAAAGGGAGGATGAAGGGTTAAGCAGTTTCTAAAGGCTGCTGTTTAACAATGGTTGTCCTTCTGAATCATGGATTAGCAAATAATCATTTGTTCTGATGATGTAATATTTGTAACTTACAGTAATGTAACTGAAGGGAGGAGTTGTGTGAAAATTGGTTTGAACTGGTCTCTCTGGTTTATGATCCTTCCTGTTCCCCTGCTCACGCTTATGCTCATGGCTTAATCTTACTCAGTAAACACGTTTGTTTCCTAATTCTCCTTCAGACTTCAATTTGCAAGCGTCTTGGAGAAATTCTGTTTTCAAGCCCAAAATCATAAAAATAAGAAAACAAATGAACAAAAAAGATGTTTTAGCATCAAAAAGCAAAAGAAAGTACTGATTTACTTTGTCATTGCGTTCTAACTCAACATAAAATTAACTCCCTGGAGATTGCTGATAAATCCATTCATCTTTCTGAGCTCTCATTTGGCTAAGAATCTCTGGTATACTAAGGGTTTATTTTTAAGGCAGTTCCTGAAAGGGTATAGTAAATGCTACCTATTGTTATTAGAGGTAAAAAAATACAAAAAGAATAGATTATATTAATATATTTGCTACTGAGAACATATAATATTTAAAACACTTTTAGACAGCAGGTGAAATTTTTCTGATGAGTTATGAATGAAAGTTGCTCTTTCATTAGGGCTGCAGACTTTCTCAGGAATACCTTGAATACTTACTGAGAAATCCTGAAATGGAATTCTAGATTTTTTTCCTGATTTTTCAGGCCTTGCCCGCCACAGAGAAGTGAGTAGGAGTAAGGATTATCTCATCACCTTGTACTTATTTGCCCTGCTGGTGACCACTGTTGAAAAATCAACCATTGTCATCTGTTGTCATACCATAACATGTAAAAAAGATGGTTACTTTCAAGTATCATATACCAACACAGAGAGAATTTCTGCTAATGAAGATTAATAAATATTTACTTTTTAAGGATAGCATAGTGTGCCTCTGATTGTGTGCAATAAAATAAAGCATATGTGAAAGATGAATAATCATACTCGGACTGTGGAGTGGACAGGAAGGAGGAAACCATTATTCTGCATGATGGATTGTGTTTGTGGATTTGACAGTTGCAGGATGGATATTTCTGGCAAATGCCAAGCCACCTCCTCTGCATCCGGCTGGAACATGTCTCAACTTACAAACCACCTTGATTACATAGTCCTGACCACAGTCCACTGCTGACTTGAATGTGTTATCTGTAATAGCACCATGACATCTCTTCTTACCATCACATAAGAGATTTCTTGCTAATCAGGCAAAGTGGACTTTTACAAGAAATTCAGTGAAATCAGTACCAGCCCCATGCCACCAACAAGAAGCATCAGAGCTGCTTTTTTTACTATCACAGTGTATAAATTGTTTTCCCAGCTGAGCTTCAAAGATTATGTGTACTATTCAAAAGAAGGGCAAGTTAACTCCAAAAACAAGTGCAGTGAGCATACATGTAGGATTATGTGAGAAAGTTTCCAAACTGTGAAACAACTCAAATAGATTGGCATGCAATGATGCATAGGTCAATCAAGTCACAGCATGCTTCTGTTTAGTTTAGTGGTAGATGCTCTAACGTTTTTAGTTGCACAGTGTATAGTTAAACAGTACAGTGAATGAATTTTGTGTGTGCATGTTCTTCAGCTCACATTCTAATCAAAGAAATGTAGGATTTTAAATTTATTTCTGTTGTTGGTTTTGGTTTTTTTTTTTCCCCCTTTTTTAAGGTTGAATAAGTCTCTGGTTACTTTCTTACTATTGTTAGAAAACACTTTGGTAAACAGCTATACTTAATATCCATTTAAACTTTGTTGACCTTGAACTTTTCTGAAGAGCGTTCATCATATCCTTAAACAGCTAACTTATTTTTGCATCTTAAAGCCAGATTACTTGGGTAGTATCCAGCAGTTAGTGGTAATGCACTACCCCACTGACCCACTCCCAACAAAGATCACTGGAATTTCTCATTACTTTCCAATCATTCACTCAGTCTTTAAGATGAGAACTAGTAGCTGAATGGCCCTCTTGTTGCTGAAACAGAAAAGCTGGTTAAAGTTAGGAACATGGTCCATGTTAAATATAATTTCAGAATTTGTTTCGGTGCTGAGTCACAACTGAACCAAATATTTTAAAAACAGAATAAGGAGTTTTACTTTGTTTTTTAAAAAAAGTTGACTTGGAGGGGAATTTGCATTTCAACCCAAAATTTCTGATTGTTAGTAACAGTTAGAGATATTTGTTTATTTTTGTGTCTTCACTGTGGAAGTCCATAATAAACCACATGCCATAACATATTATTTGAACCAGAATTGCAGGATAATGGAAAGATACAGCAAACAGCTGGCTTCTCTAATTTGTATATTGAATGTTTACATGCTTCTCTTGTTAAGTACCAAACTGTTTCATCACAACAAAAACA
Source organism: Rhabdornis inornatus (assembly GCA_013397075.1). NCBI lineage: Eukaryota > Metazoa > Chordata > Aves > Passeriformes > Rhabdornithidae > Rhabdornis > Rhabdornis inornatus. Next base: position 372,779 of record VWZS01003081.1, on the reverse strand, counting down.
CAAGATACTTTGATCTGGAAAATAAGGTAAGATGTTTCAATGATACACTGCAGTCATAATTCATCCTACCTAACGTTAATCACTCATGTAAGGCATGTAAATTAAGGGGTTAGTCATCTCAGCCTCCCTCTAATGTCGCAGGAGGATGATGGGCACTTTCTCAGGGTGGCAGGAGACTTGGTGGCTCCACAAGGATGGAGAGAGCCAGGGTGGCTGGGCTGGTACACTGGTACCTCAGCGGTGGAGCCAAGTGCAGGTTCAGGCACTACCTCATACCTCCTGCTTTCCAAAACAAATCAATGAAATAGTGTAATTGTTCCTACTTTGTAATTTATTTTGGGGACGGGTTTTCTTTGGTAGCAAAAATAAGTAAAATCTTTCTGATTTCACAAAAACTTCTACATCATTAGAAAGCAAAGTGCATTTGCTTCAAATCCTCCCATCAGCTTTAGCTGTAAGCAGCACAAAAGAGCTCTATTACCAATTCATGGAGGAAAAGGTGTGCTTTCATTCTTCAGCAAACTATTTATGACTTCACAAATAGGCTTTAACAAGATCTGGAAAGATCAAAGTCAACTTGCTCTTTGGCCCACAGGCAGGTCAAGCAGAAGTGATGATTTTGAGGGCCAAAATGGGAAGATTAGAAAGACACCTGAACTACAAGATAAATTCAGCAAGAGACACATAGATCTCTTAGGTTGTCTTCTTTGTTTTCTCTGAATTAAGTTGTTTGTTGTTACAGAAATAAGAACTCAGAGTATTTTATTACAAGCCTATTAGAATACCAACATTGAGGGATATTGCAGATACACATATCTGTTATCTTGAGCAAAAATTAAGAGCAATGGAACGAGGATATAATGTAAGGTGTCAGGGATAAGGAAACTCTATACCTAAAAGTTTTCTAGATTCCTATAACCATGAACCATGGGAAAACCTGTAGGAAATGAACTCTGGAGGTTCTTCTACAGCAACTCCCAGCTCAAAATTGAACTACTGCAAATACTGAAGCTGCTGCAGTTTTTGTAGAGTAAATCACCCAGAAACATAAATGGTTATCATATGGTTACTACTTTCAACCATATCTGTCATTTCAAAATCAAAGATTGATGAAGGATGGAGAAAGAGGTTGTTGTTGCATCACTGCTCCCATGCAAGAGTTTGGAGGACCTTGGAGGTAGAAACAGGAAGGTGGGAAAGATGAGAGACTGCCCCCACTCCCTTAGTTCCACTCAGTTTGATCTCAGAATCTCTTTTCCTCCAGACCTTTCAGATCTACGTAGCTGTATTTCCTCAGAGGACTACACCAACTCCCAATTAATCTGATGTGTCTTTTTCCTGAGGGAAAATTTCCTTCCCTGGTAAAATTCCCAGATCTTACACTTGGCTCTTCTAAATGTCGATTATATCCTGACTTCTAACCCTCTCCACTCTTCTGCAGAAAAATCCCTCCCACTTCAACTTCCCACATGCCCTCTCTTATCCCTTCAGATTAATCCCCTAACTCCCAGAAACTTAGAGCTCCAATTTTTACTGTCCAACTAACTTGACCTTTCACTCATTTTCCCTCACCTGGACTCCTTTGCTCAAGCTTTCTGTCTCCTGCCAACCCTTCCTTTCCCTACACAGAGGTGACTCTCCCATGCTGTTGCCATCTTCTGCTGTCACCATCATTTCAGAGACACAGTTTCCACAGAATATAAAACCCCAGATCATCCTCTGCCTTAACCCTTCCTACTTTCTGGATTTCTCCAGATTTTTTTCTGCTTTGACAGGAATCTAAAGGCCTCACACTCTTCACCAAGAATCCACTTTGGTGTTTGCTTAGTGTTTACATCCATGAAAAAGAGAAAAGACAGAATCCATAGATAGAGTAGAATATAATCTTCTTGCCCTCACTCATTGTGAATAATTGTGATAAATTTAAAGTCATTGCCTACAAAACAAATCACCTATAATGGAGGTTAAATGAGAAATAGATGGGTCCAGAAAGAAATTGGACCTAGAAAACAGCAAAATTATATAACCAGATGAAAAACCTGCTGGGCTGTTGATTAAGATGGAAAAGAACTCAAATCAGCATTATTGACTCTTACCAAGAATAATAAAAAACCAGTGCAGTTTTAGCCTGTGTAGCTGGGCATGGGGGTGGAAAACAGAACCTGTGGATGGGGCTGTACATGCATGGCATAAGGAAGGTCATGCATCCAAGACAGGATTGAAATCTACATTTTCACCCGACTCATCATTCAAGAACTTTCAGCCACTTTGCAGTGAAAATGCAAATACAAATATGAAGATGTGTCTTCCTTCACATTCGCAGATCAGAAGCTGGAAGAAGGTGTCTGCATCTCTTCTTCAGGTTAGCATACTTCTAAAATGGGCTGGTGATGGAAATGTTTCTGTCTATTTAGTCTATTGAGTAAAAGTAAAATTGTAGAGGACAAAGTGGGATTTAAAATCCAAAAGTAGAATTGAATTTCCTCCAGTCTTTCAAGTATCAAATGTCCTACTTGTCTGAGTTGAATTGAAAGGGTGTTGACCGTAAAGTGTATAATCAGGTTTCAACCCAAAACTACTTTGTGCAGTCTGCAGAATGATGTACCTCTGTGGATGTGCCTTTCTATTGACTTTTGACGGTTTTTGCTACACATTAATATAACTCGAAGAGAAAAAGTAGGCTGTGAATGAAACCTCATCTCTTCCTTTTTTAACAACATAATCCCTGAGAAGAGGACATTTTCCTTGGAAAAATGTTGGTTTCAAGCCCATCAGTTAGAGCAAAGTGTTGAATCTGAGCCTAACTTCCTAAGCAAATGACTTAACCAAAGAATTTTGTATGAAAGGTGGGTGGCAGATCTTCCTCCACTGTTTGTTCTAAAAATGACCCACAAATCATTTTCCAAGGAGCTTTCTGGGTGTGTGTTGGGTGTTTTTTTGAGAATGTCTGCAGGTTTGAGCTCTCCAGGAGACTTCAGCAGACAAATGCCTTGATTCATAGGTGGGAGATAGCTATCAAGCTGCTTAAACTGTTCTGGGCACGTGCCAAAGCTGTGCTGTGGACACCCAGAAGAGCTGAAGATCAGACAGGCAGGTGCCTTCAGCAAGATTCAAATAAAACACCTAAGCACTTAAGGTGCAAACAAGAATTCCGCCAAAGAAAAAGTGATTTTCCCCATAAATGTTTGCCTCACTAACGTACTCAAAACTTCCATTATTAAATTTACTTTCATGCTTAAAATTACACCACTGACACCTTGCTGAACTAAATACATAGACTGCCATTTCCTGGAGTGCATTTGGGATTTACAGAGTAGGTATTTCACTGTCGAAGGCCCCCAAGGATCCCCCACTTTTGGGCATGCTTAGACCCTGCCTAATGCATATCAACAGCACTAGGTCCAACACAGGGCAGAGTTTCTACTGTCACTTTAATTCAAAAACACTGGTGTGGGAGAAGAAGTGTGGTGGTGGAGGAATCCACTTTTTGCATACTAGCCTAGAGGATTGACTGTCTACACAACCATGGATGACCCAGGTTCATTGAATTCTGGCATCAGACTGCAAGCACAAGAGCATTCAAATCCTTCCTGGTAAAGCCATGGTGTTATCTGGCAACATACCTTTTATAATAAGGTAATTACTGAGTTTTTTCATGGTTTTCCTAATGAAGTATATTTTGAAGAAGTTATGGGCATTTTTCCTGCCCCAGTTAGGCCTGCAGTTAGGTTAATTAACCTTTTCTGTTCAAGAAGCTTCCCTGCTCTGTGAAAAAATAACTCAATCCAGTGTGTCATATTCCATGTGGATAGCGACTGCACCACAGCCACCTACCCCGTCTGTGACTAGGATGAATTTAGCCCACTGCCACTGAAAAGGGCAAACAGTGACAGCAGCTGTCTGTGGGACAGGATGATAACAAAGTGTGAATAACAAGCCTCCTTTTCACGTAGATATTATGCAGATTATTCTTATTTGGTAACACTTGGAGTATACTGAGAAACTTAAACACATGCTGTTTGGTTAAGTAAATTATGAAAGAATATGGGAATCCAAAAGAACCGTAAGAAAAAAACAAAGCTCAACCTCATTGCCAGATTGGATTCAAAATTCTGCAAAGCTGGTGAAGGTAGGCTGGAGAAAACAAAAGACAGCAATGCTATCTATGACACAAGAAGAAAAATAGGAAACTCAGCACAAGGTTTAAAGATGTCTGTGGAGGTGGGTGAGTCATTGTTGCTCACACTTTGAAGTGAAGGAGACAAGCCTGTGCGTCATATATTATTTCCTCTTAATCTGCAGAGAACAGGCCATCCCAAGCCATTGATGGAAGCCAAACACTTGGAGCACAAACGAAACGTGACTGGACATGGGTTTCTCTTAGTCAGGCATCCTGGGAGCCCAGAACCGCAAGTCAGACTCTGTCAGCAGTTGAAATACCTTTGGTTTACAGGTTAACAACCTGGCGATAAAATGAACTGTGGCTGAAACTAAGTCTACGTGGGCCTGATGTAATTAGGAGCCAAGTTTCATACCGCTATAGGGCTGATACTACACCCACTGAAGTCAATGATAATCTTTCCATGAATAACAGAGGCAGATCTTTTCATCTCTTGATGCGTGTACTTATAAAACAGGAATAACGGTGCTTTCTTTCTCCTTTATTTGCAGCCTCAAAAAACATTTTACAATGAGGACTGTCTCTTTCTAGGCACTCCATGTAGCATTTAACACCTCCAGATTTTTCTCTTATTTGGAATTTGAAGCTAGAAAAACACATTACAACTTGTATGACATATCCAACAGATAGGATGTTTGCTGTATGCAGAATACCACAGACTTTTGGAGATCTGAATATCTGAGTCTATTGCTACCAATAGAAACACTGTAAGCGCTACTGGCAGGTTTTGAAACCTCTGTATAAAAGCTCTAGGGTTTTAATTTCTTCTCCTCTGAGCTACTGCAGTAGTATAAAGCTTGTGAAGGCAGCATAGAGCTTTGTAGGACTCTACAAGTACAAGGCTGACTCCACCAGTAAAGATAACTACTAAGTTGAATAAGTTGGAAATTTATCTTTTATTCATACAGTGCTATTTAAATGTGCAGCTCAATGCCTTACACTAAGATCAATCTCTCGCATGGACAGGACAGACAGCAAAAGAAAGCCTTGCATGATCTGTATCATTGATTCATGATGACAGTTGAGCTGGACTAGTTTCATTTTTAGCTAATTTACATGAATTTATGCTTGGTTTGGGTTTTTTTTCCTTCATGAGAAGCAGCTCTACCTTGCACAGACTATTACTCACTGCTTTGGAAGACATGCTGTCAGACCCTTTAGTTTACATCCTCTGTAGGGCTTGGGTCTTCTTTTTTCTTTTTCTTTTTTTTTTTTTTTTTCAAGAAGAAACAAATATAAACACTACATGAAAGGATATTTAGTCTTACTGATCTTAATTTGACAGTCATGCTCTTTCTAGGTTCTAAGCACCTTATTAATGAATATGATCAAATAAAATTATATTAATACTTGAGATGAATATTTCCTCAGAGTCCTGAAATGTCCTCACTTAGACTTCTAGACCCTGACAAACTGTTGTTATGTCACAGCATACTTGAAGGGTCAGTAGAAAAGCCAGAGGTATCAGCCCTCCAGCCTTTGAAATTTGCTGAGTCTTTCCATCCAGAAAACCTAGTGTCTATCCTAGTGGAACTGCACATTTTAAGGCTAGAAAATTCTCTCAAAATTATAGACTCTTTGAAAACTTTTGTAAGCTAAATACTTTGTTGTTGCTCTTGGAAGAAAACAAATCCTTGGGCAACTGAGCATAGAAAATAGGGCTGAACAACCTGTTCAGAAATCCCAACCTGCCTAAACACAGCAAGTTTCAGCTTGAAGAGGACTGATTGTGCTGAGGATGGCCTGAAGCCCACATAATGCAGTTAACTTCCGTGTGAGTTAGTTAGGAGTTTCAATGAGCTGGGTACACTCTTTCCTTTAAAGAGAAGGCTCCACTCATCTGTTTGAGTTTGATTCAGTTTTGCTCACAAGACATAAACAAGAAATGACCTGGGTGGAAGTTTTTTCATTATTGTAGACATCATAATCTCTTGAGATGCTTGTGAGGGTTTTATGGATGCCAATATCTTATACTCATTACTCAGAAAGATCCCAGATGTGGAAAATTTCCTTGAATCTCTCATGGTGGCAGTGGAAAAATGTGGAAAGGGGCAAAGGGTACTGATTCACTAGAGTGTTTTATTCCAAAAGGACACATGGATGTAATATTGCTGGGATCGATTAAGTCACATAAACATAAAATTGGGTCAAAGAGGTAGGATGGATTTGGCTCAAAAGATCTATTAATGTTTTGAGGAAGGGGACACTGCCTCCTACTACTTCAAAATAACTTGCAATGTTTTTTACATTAAATAACAGTGGCTGCCAATAAGACAGCAGGCTGGTTGAAAACACTTTCACATGACTGCAGGTAACCATGTGTTATAAACTAGCTGAGACCTGGGAAAACACTCTAGGCAGTGGTAGGCAGACAGGTAAACTTCGCCTCATGCTTTGCTTTTAGAAGTTCCAGTATGTACTGCCGCAACCAGTTTTTGTTTTGTTTTTTTTCCCAGAGAGCCAGTCTGTAACCACAGACAAATGTTTTTCTCTGTTGAAACTCATCCTTATGGCACGACAGCCTGGCTAATTCTTGGTTATGTTTCGTATGTAATAAGAATGCTTAAACATAAAAGGGATGAGAGACCAAAGCAGGAGAATTTTCTGTCAGTTTTACATTCCAGCAAAGCAAAATCTGGCATACCCAGGTCTTTTTGTTGCTTCAGATGCTGAAACAGGGGATGTGAATGGCAGCCATCGCTGCCAGTTAGGTTTCCTAATTTATTTAAGAAAGCTTTCTCTTAGGCTCCTCCTTTGTTTTTTTTACATATTCTCTCATACTCTGGATTGAACTCTTGTCAATATACCATGATATGCAGACTTTGTCTTCTAGTTTCTGCTGACTACAATCTGTCATCTAGTTTCTGTCTTGTTCACCTTTTGTGACTAACCTTGTAAATCCTCCTTTATCTCACTTGTGTAATTGTGCCAATAAAAATTTCAACAAAATAACGTTGTGTTCGTGTCCTATGACTGTCTCAAAATACTCGAGTTAGCAGTTTAAGGTGTAAAAAAAATTTTTGTTCTTTGTTGCTTGCCCTAAAAATTCGTCCTTGATATCTGAAAGTCAAACTGCTCTTTCTCCACACGTTTAAACAGCTATAAAAATTCAGCTTTGGAAGTCTCTGGCCCAGTTCAGTAAAGTACAACCATTTGCTTAATAATGGACGAGACAAGGCTGATCCAGCTCACTTTTCCATGTATGGGCTGTGCAAGGCCAGCCAGAGCTAGGGAAGTAGGAAAATTATTTTCATAAGCAGCACAGGTGAGCACAACTGGAGGAAAACATAGTCATGTCACTGTTATGAGTATTTGTGTTCCCACTTTCCATCTGGTCAAGGATCCTCTGGCTTACGCAGGTGCTTGCCACATTCCAGAGGGGGTTTGGAGCTGCCATTATGGACTGAGCTGGGTATCACTGGCGGGATCATGCTTACACAGAGATGTTGTTCAGCTACACAGCTGCTCCAAAGGAGCCAATGCTCTGTTGTTTAGTCGTATTCCAACTATCTTTACTCATAGTGACTAATTCTTTTGAAGTCAGTGTGTCTATGCATGTGAGTAATGGCCTCAGGATCCAGCCCTTCAACACTGTATGACGTGTTGTGTTTCAAATGCTTCTGCACTCTTGTTTTTAAAACTTCATTGCGATTCACCTACTGGAATTATCTTCTGAATAGCTTCTTTCCATGGATTCCATTATGTATATTCTTTTATTTATTACATTTTCACTTTGATCTGCATGCCAATCTAGATAAACTCAATAAAGATAGAATTTTAATGAGCACAAGGAACTATGTGTAGCTGCAACAGCCAGTTTTACTAGTTTTATGGGTGTGTGCATTTATTTTTACTTGTGTAATATCCAGCTTGCAAGGTTACAGTGTGTGAAACACCTCATATTCATTTGATTGTTGTAAAGAATGAGATATCTCTATAATTTTCATGACTCTCATTGGTACTTCATTTTATCTGTTTGAATATTTTCCTTCAACTGTAAGGAATTAAAGAAGACTGTTAAGAAAAACAAATACTAAATGGAATCATGACAAAGATCAATGTTTTTCAGAGGCGATACCTAGACGACTTTCAGAACAGGGACTGTTAACAGTGAAATGTCTACCATCTGGGTCCAGGTAGGTTACAGATGGATGTTTCCAAGGTCAGGATCAAAGAATCTTAAAACTTGTCAAAAGGCAGCCTGAAGAGAAAGGCTGGAAACAAGCAGCAGTTTCTGGGCATTGGTGTCTTCTAGTAGAAGAGAAAGGACTGAGAAGAACATGCAGAAAACCCACAAGGACTAAGGCTTAGATGTAGATGGACAAGACTTTTGGCATCTTTTTTTACTGTTACATATCTCTTGATAAGTAATGCATGAGTTACTCAAATAAGGCAATCAACACAACCTCTTGGAGAGATGTTTTTGTACGTGTGTCATAGCCAGGCAAGTAATGATCAGGAGACAGACGCAGTCTTCCCCAATCCAAGGTCCAGCCATAGAGTTGTTAGAGGGACAGTTTCTATCACAATAGACAGGAGACAAGAAAAGGAGCAGGTTCCCAATGTGAGAGATGTTTGAAAAAAACAAAAAAAGGAAAAAGGGAAAGGAGAGAGGCCTAGGGTAGAAGAGGTCTTGCAAGAGGATCTAAAACAAAGCATCTCTGGCAACAACAGAAGGTGCTTTAACAAATAACAACAACCAGAGCTGTGCAGGTGCATGAAATTATTCATGATGTAAGAATTAGTCTTTGTTGTCTGTAGTGTAATAGCATTAATAAAGGGGATCATTGCTTCATAATCAAAATGGTCGTTACTAAAGGGATGATGTCTTAACTACAGTCAAACAGGCAGTTTGTGTTCCATTTTATTTTTCTGGAAACATTAGGTTACCCAACCACTGAAGCCACTTGTGGATGTTTGGACAGCAGCACATGGACAGCAACTACATTGGGCCAAAAATAATTTCTCAGTAAGTAGTAACTGTACTACTAGCATCCATAGTAACTACCACAGAGGCCTTTCCAAAAACAGGAGCAACCAGGGCTTGACTTGGATGAGCTCATTATAGTGAAGTCATAATTGCAATTCACTGTAGTAAAGCTATAATGTTGTGGATCTACTTCACAGCACATTGCTTCTGGAAGTGAAGTTGATACCAGCTGTCTATCCAAGGTGGACACACCCACTCACATGTCTGGAGGAAAGCTGGCATGAACTGAATTCCTTCCCCTTCCAAATTCCAGTGGCAAATACCGTTATTGGAAAATATTTATGCTTTTCTTTACCAGAGACTTGCTACAGTTTAGCAGTTGACAACAAAGAGGAATCACCACCGTGTGTCTGCCCTCAGTGCAATACCAGTGGAGTATAGAGAATCGCTTCAGACTCACCATCACAATTCTTCATTGTATACTAAGTGTTATGATAAACACAGTAGGTGCAGCTGGCATACAAATTATGAAAAAAGAGGCAGATTCTCATTCCTAAATTTACCTTCACCTTCCAGTGCTATCTCAGATACATGAGGTATTACAGTTCAAAGATCACCAGTTTCAAGAGCTCATCTGACTATCTTCTTGATGAAAATAATAAAAATGCTTCTGCAGAAAATGACAGGACTCCAGCAATGTAGAGGTTGTAGCAGCTGAAGCAATTGGTGCCACAGAAATAATCATAATGTTGTGTCCATGAGACAGGGTAAGCATGGAAAACATGGCTCTGCCAGAAGGATCAGGAAAAGGAGGATGAAGTATGCAAATGAGATGCAGCAAGTTGTTGCAATAGTGGGAGGAGTGTGCTGTATACAGCAGCCAAGGAGCAAGAAGGTATGCTACCTCTCAATTATGCAGGATGTCTGACTGTTCATGTTTTGTCAGTGCTTTGTCCCAGAAATTGTTTATGCTTGATTCTGAATGCCTATGTGTGAGGTTTTGGCCCTCATTTTAATATTTTGCTCAACCCTCCCATTCCTTATTTTAAGCTCATTCTCCTTTTCTCAGAGCTGATCTTTTCCTCAACATATCCTCAATGCAACACTGGAGTCACCTGGACAACCAGGGCTTGGTCTGTGTTCTGCATTTCTTCTGGAATAGTGCTGTCACTACACATGGGATTTCCAGGTTTTCAAAAATAGGGGCACTCCAGTAGGAGGCCTGTCTATGCTGGCCATAGGCCTGGAAGTAGACCACTTTTACACCAGTGAGGTATTCCAGAGGAATTTTAGTGTGGTTTGTGTTGGAAGGGACCAATAAAGATCTCCTAGTTTCAGCCCCTCAGCCTGCTCTTGAGCACCTCCAGGCATGGGCATCCACAATGTCTCTGTGCAACCTCTTCCAGTGTCTCACCATCCTTATACTAAAGAATTTCTGTATTCTAGACTACATTTCTATACTCTATGCTTGAAGCAGTGTGGACAGCTGCAAGGACAGATTACATATCTCTGTATTTTGTTCAGATCTGATCATAGTCTTCTGCCTTGTTTCAGGAAAGCATTAGTCTGATTTGAAAGTAGTGGAGAATCTCTGCTAATTTTCAAGCAGAAATGATAAAGTAAGAATTATTTATTTCCCTTTACTCAACTCCGTGATATGGCAAGGCTTGACTTCAAATCATTAACAGAAATATGTTGCTAAAAATTTGGGATTAACAGCTGGATAAAAATCCATGCAATAATAAAAAAAAAAAATCTTGCTGAATTTAGAAGTAAGAGAAGTGAGTTAATGTCTATGTTGATCTTGATGCATCTTTTGACATAACCTGGACAGCTGTGGCACAACACAGTATAAATATGGGTTGTATGCCAGCCTCTGCACTTCCAATAGACAGTCCTGCTTTGTTGGCTTCAAGGAAATCTGAAGAATTAAACTAGAATATGGTGCCCTACAGGCTGGGTAAATGCATAGCAAAGATGTGTAGCTTTGCAGGTTCAGTCAAGGAAAGCCAAAAGTAAGAAAAAGGTGTTTGCCCGTTACCACAAAGAAATATATACAAGGCAAATAATTTCACCTCCCTCACCCTCGCTTCAAAGGGAAAATAACCACAGAAGGTGCACCCTTGGTGTACACACACCTTCCCAGGTGAACGGGCTGGAACAGCAAGCAGGTCTCCTGAGATCCCTGCAGCTGTGTGGAACTGTCCATGAACTCTTACCAAGAAAGAGTCACCTTTGGGTTGCTGGAGAGAGTATTTCCATGGAATTCCTGGTAGTCTTGCTGGGCGTCCTGTGAAGGCCTGCATGAGGCAGCAGACACACAGAATCCATCAGTGGCTGGGACAGCCGTGGTGGGGTTTCAGTGAGTTCATGCCTCAGGGACCTGACAGCTTTCCTGCCAGGCACCTGCCTCGCTCCTGCCCCAGGGCTGCAATGCTTTCTCCACTGCCACATCCCTACAGGAAAACATTTCCCTTTTCAGCTGGGCCAGGCATCCATGGCCTATGGGGCCGGAGCTCTGTTCCAGACAACCTGCAGCCACCCCTGTGGGAGGAAGGAGGACACAGACATCTCACTACTGCACAGAAGGCGAACACTAATTGTATTGTAGTTATCATAGGAGAAGCCTTTTGTGTGCATTAATGTGCAGCCCACAAAGAATGCACTAAACCTCCAACTAAACTAGCTTAAAAAGAATTCCCATCCTGTGACTACAGAATCTGTGCTGTCCATGAATCTGTAACAGATGATACATCCCTTGCATCAGCTGCAGCAGTGTCTGATTCCTAGTGTGCCTTAAAGCTGATGGTCTGTAACCTCACTCTCCACACAGCAGAGCCAGCTTTATTGTTACAGTGAGCACAACCTTGTACTCTGTCAGCCATTAATTTCTGTGTGCCTCTTTGCTAACAAATGGATCTTGTAATGAGTGCTATTGACAGGACACAAGTACTTTTGTTGAAAGAAATGTGGATTTAAGACAAAATATTTTTAAAATTACTGTCACATTCACAGCTTTTCTTCTAAAGGAAAACTGCCTCTCCGTTTTCTCTGATGCGAAAATAAATGAAGCATTTTGGCTTTCTTCTAAGCAGAATGCTAAATTCAGCTTGAAATCTGTGCAACACATTTCTTCTCAATCAATTCAAGACATTCATGGCAACAAAATATCACCAAGATAACAAAAAACCCAATCATTCTCACAAACTTTTCTTGTTGAGTATACCGAGGGCAACATCCAGAGGTCACTACTTATTGTTTTATTTCTAAAGGACAAGTGCTCTGAAACAAAAAACAATGCAAAGTGATGCAAATGAAACAAATGTGATGCAAGTGAACATCCCTAGTGCCAGTGAAAAATACTGAGATAGGGTTTGGAAATGAGAATCTAGACAAAA
>VWZS01003081.1:310526-360259 GCA_013397075.1 Rhabdornis inornatus | reverse complement strand
AAAAAAAAAAAAAAAGCAAGTGGAAACATGTTTTTTACAACTAAATGTCAGTATGTACATAAAATACAAATGTTACAACTGTTCTGAGAGAGAGATTAAAACTTTACCCCTCGGGATTAACTATATGGGAGGAAACAGATTAAAGAGGTATTTGCCATCTAACAAATTTCCACAACACTATAGCAAAACCCTTTGAAACATAATTATGATTTACAAAATTTAAAGCTTCAATATGAATGTTCATTAATATTCATGAAAATTATCAAGTAATAAGAAAACATTGACATCAGAATTATGATATTTTCTTTCTGCAGACAAAAAGTAGTAGGGTGTAATGCTAAAAATATACTAATCGAAGAAGTCTCCTAATAATCAATTTTAAAATAGATGTTTGATTTCAGAAACAGTTTTATGTGGTGGGTCAATGAATCAAAGGAATAAGGCTGGAAATGACTTTAAGAGGTTGCTGTGTTCCCAAATCACCCCTACAGACATTTTTCTAGCTCATCTAAAAAAGGAGATTTTCAATTCCCTCAAGTGAATCCATCTTTTTATGGTAATCTCCTTACTGCAGCAGACTTTTGCATCCCTTCTTCAGTCCTTTTAGACCAAATAATTCTCTTTCTGTGGGTCTTGTTTTGTATGTCCTGTTTTCTAAACCTCTTCCTCTGCTTGTTACATCCTCTTGGAGTTCGCCTATATCTTTGTTCAAGTACAGCACCCAAAAGCAGGCAGAGTTTTCCAGCTGAGGTTTCATCAATGCCAAACAGAGATAAGCAGTCAATTCCTATCTCTTAGAGATGGTGTTCTTGATCACATCATAATGATTTTTTTCTTATTCACAACAGCCTCAGATTGCTGACTTGACTTGTGCTCTGTAGTAATCCTTTCCTGTTGCGCTGCTGTAACTCTCATTTTTCTCTATATCATTTGTGTGTCTGATTTTTCCTTCTAAACTGCAGTTCTCTGCATTTCCCCCTGCTTAGTTTCTCTCTGTGAATTTCAGGCCATTCTCCCACTTTTCCCTTTTGATCTGTGAAGCTCTCCAAAGGGCTTGGAGTATCATCCTATCTATGCCATCTGCAAATTAACTGTGGGAGAGTGTGTGTGTGTGTGTGTGTGTGTGTGTGTGGGCGCTCTCTAGCCTGCTGAAAAGCCAGATTAAAGCTGGGATGAAGATGAAAGTCTGCAAGGACCCTACTTGACAACTTCACAATTTTGCAGTGAGTGCTTATTCTTTAAGAAAGTTGTTTCAGGCTGTCCTTCTGCCCAATTATTTCCTTTAAGCTGTTTTTCCTTGCTTTGCTCACAACATCATGAAATACAGTGTCAGAAAATTCTCACCAAATATATATCCACTGTTCACCCACCCTTCAGTAGGTTAGTTATCCACTCCAAAAAGGAAAAGGGCAAATTACTGTAATATTTTCATGCTGAAACATTAAGTTATCCTTCCATTCTAAACAAAATTCTAAGGTAAAACAATTTTTAAAATAAATGCCTGAACTTTTCTATCAGTGATTTAACAAATTTTGCATGTTAAAAAAAGAAAAAGTACACTAAACACACTCATACTACAGGCATTTATAAATACTTCTGATCAGACAGTAAATGAGTAAAACTTACGCTTCACTTATAAACTGTTTGCTTTGGCATCTGCCCTATAATGTGTCTGTACAAAGAAAAGGTTAGTCATGCAACATAATTATTTTCCCACCTATACTTGTCACAAAGTTTTCTGAAAGTGCAGTTTCTTTCTTCACCCCCTGTATGTAACTTCAGAATAGTATCTTATGGCCACAAAACTCTTATGTTGTGTAAATATCTGTTAGGGCATTTGATATTTTCTCTCTTCTTTCCTCCTCTTCCATTAGCAGTTTTTATTGCAGCTGCTCGAATACAAGGTAATGAAAGCTCATGTTTCTGTTTACACTAGGTCCATATTGGTACACAGAAGAAGCAAGGAAACAAAAACTTTGGGCATCATTATAGAGGTTGTCATCAAACAACCACTATTTTTTAGTTTTTACTTTAATCAGTGTCACAAATGACATTTCAGGACTTGGCAATTCATGCATTAAAAGGATTTTTTTGGACAATTCTTTGAAAACACTCTTTTATTTCAGTGTGCAGTGAAAGGCAGTACATTTTAACCTGATAAATAATTTAGATTTGATAATAACTTATGCTTGTGTATGGTGCATGACCAGTTAGTGATTTGTGATTACATAATGATTTCTATTCTTCAGACAGGGTGTGCAGCTCCACTCAGTGTTACATGGGGACAGGAGGTAAATCCGACTGTTACTTGCATACCCTGGGAGCTCTGGGGGCTTTTGCAGGAGAGCAGTGGAAAGTCTCCAACAGTGGCAATGGTGCTGTTGTATCACATGAGGGACAAGATGATACAAAAAACCAGGTGGAGAGTGCATTCTTCTTGTGGCTGAGAAGAGCTGTGTCTTTCTCCATTACTGTAGCAAGGCACATGACAAGGAAGAAAATAACCAGAAAAAAAATTCTCCCACAAGCTTTCCATTTCCTGCTGGATTTTCTCTGCACAGTGACACTGGAGGTATGAAACTCCAGTGGCTCTTTCATCCTCTGGCCCTGTAAGGTCTGCAGGCAGCTTTACAGCAGAGAAAAGGAGACATACTGAATTGCAGTTTCAGCTGTGACAAACTTGAAGGATCAAATGAATTATCAATGCATTATTGATATACAAACAGATCAATGACAGAATGCGAACAACAAAAATTTTATAATTTATTGAGACAATTCTCATAATATGCATTAAGAATTGAATATGGCAAGTTTAATGGATAGATAGGTAGATAGATACATAGATAGACAGATAGATAGATAGATAGATAGATAGACAGACAGAGGGACAGATCTGGAATGAGGAACTGTCTACCCTGTACAAAGATAAGTGGTTGGGGAAATGTGCTATTTGTATTCGATCGGTACATAAATATTACAGTTTCCATGGTGTTGGTGTTTGTCAAACTACTTTCTAAGGAGAAGCTCAAATACTGAATAGTTATATGACTAAGAATGTCTTTTGAATGTTAGTTACTTCAAAAACTTAGTATGTAACAATATCCACCCAAAGCATTTACAAATTCCAAACCACCACAATTATTTTTGAAATTATAACCCCTCCCATGAAATATGTATAAACAGAACTCTCCCTAGTGAGTGCTTGAAAATCTGGCCCTTTGGCCCCAGTCTTTGGTTACTTGGTTAGTTAATTAATAGGCTTTTCCCAGAAAATAAATTTCATACAAATCCAAACAATGGACAAATTCATGGAAAACGTGAACAGCTCATAGGCAAATCATGAAGAGAAGAAAGAGCTGGAGTTCTTCAAACAATATGATAGATCATAAAAACTCTTATTTTGCTTAGTACCAGAAAGAGTGGCATCCTAGTACATCTGAGAGGTGGTGTGGTAATAAATCTGTAGATGGTTAACATAACTGCAGAGAGGAAATTACATTCATGTATTGCAACCATTTTCTCTCTCTTTATTTCTTGCGTTCTTGTTAAATTTAACCTGGTTTTCCTAATTCTCCATAATACAGAAACTGCAATTTGTTGAAATACATTACTGTGCAAGTGGGCTCTGCAGTTGTTGTTCTCTAATCACTGCATGGAGTACCAAAAAATCATTACAGAGCAAGTGATGAACATGTTTAAGCACCCTTAAAAACCCCATTGGCCTGCATCTATATTTTTAGTCACTATTTTCAAGTCCACTGGTAGTTAATCGCCTTCAGAGGATACCATTCACACACTTTATGTTATAAATGTTCCTAAGTGCTTTGCAAAATAAAGGTCTACTTTATCTACCAAGGGGAACTACAAACAGCTGGAAACTCTTTATTAAGCAGCCGGAAGGGAGTGAAATAAAATGAGAATTTAATAAAACATAAAAATGTTCCAATGACTGGTTTTACATGAAAAATTCAAGCAAACTCCAAACACTTTAGAATGGAAGTCTCAAAGGCACATAATGTATTTTGAGCAACAAAAACCCACCCTTGTGCTCACATATTTCATTACCCAATTGCTGGCTTCATCAGGCACTTTTGAATAAGACAAACTCTCATTAAAACTAATGGTAGTTTTGCCTAAACATGCACCTGCAGGATCAGGCTTCACTTGCTGAAACTCACATTTACTCCCTGAAACTAGCAGTAGATCAGCATGTTGATAAGCACTGAATACATTACCGCAGGAGAACATACAAAGCTGCATTTGAACAGGTGACATTTCCTTTTCAAGGCAGACCTGTTCAAAAGTTTCACATTAATCATTTCTAAAGAGGCATAACAGAATTATCTACTATATCTGTCAACTTTCTGCTTCTTATAAAGGTAAACTTCTTCAACCTGTAGAAAGTGATGTCAAAAACAATAAAGTAGGGCCACTGATTAATGACTCAGCGCAATTTAACTGCAGCATCAGAACTTGCCCTATCAACAATTGCTACAAGTCAGCAATATCTCTGTATATATGTATATACTGCTTGAAGTAAGAGACAATATTTGGTTTGGTTACCTTAGGCTCAGTTTTGCAGAGCACTATGGTCACAACTGACTTTTCACAGATGAGTGAGCACACTGAACACACCAGATGGACTGGCAGTCAATATCCACGTAAACTACAAGAGGGTGACACAGATGCACCTGTGTCCTTTTTTGAAGGGCCTCTGTGGGTGTTGTTTCAAGTACCTGAACCTCTATAATCTATTGTTTGCAACAAACAAAAAAAGAAAAGTGCCTGCATGCAACTAGCAGTAGCTGTGGCACTCCAGAAGCACCTACTAGAACCCACAGGGATGCCCATGTGTCTGGGGAAGAGGGCTGTCCTCGATGCCCCTGGTTCCTGTTTGTGCCTGGTGAGCTGTCTTTGGGACAGGGGCCTGTGGGGTGTACCACAGGATTGTGAACTGAGCATGAGTCTCTGGGACTCTGCAAAGATTGATTTCAGCCACAGTTGGGACTGTGCTTGCAGATTTTGCTCTTTGTGCAGCCCAGCTGCACTCACAGTAATGAATGACACTTGCATGGGACCATTCTCCAACATCAAAACTGGCCAACTCACAGTGTACCATGTCATTAGTATTAAATTCTCTTACTTCCCAAACCAGGGTGGCCAGACTTGTATGACCACCAGGGAAAAGTCTCTGGCCTCTGCTGAATCCCCAGTCATGCCAGGGAATTGTTTCGGGAATTTCTTGGTGGCTCAGGCCAAAATCATGTCAGCAACTGCTCTGATGACTTAAGTTCCAGTGCCCTGGCACCATTTAATTTACTGGTGGAAAGTAAGACTCAGTGCATGTGGTCTTGGGAGCAGCCTCAGGGAGTATCTCAGAGTGAATGTAGAAATATCCCCTAAGGCTACTGATGGGAAAAGCAACTCCTTGAGCTGAGCAAGATTATCAACATCTGGCCTATAATTAACAGCACTGTCCAAGCTGACAATACACTGAGAGAGCAATACTTAGCACTGTCAGAGCTTGCTCTGTTTTGATTAATGAGCGTACATTTAACTAAACAGTATGCATTAACTATTATTAACAGCATATTCGTTGTTAACAACACATTACCTAAACACTTTATTAGATTATTGCTTTTCCATTAATACATTAATCAATATGCCTGTAGATTAAATGATTTGAAAAAATCTCTCATCTTTATCTCAGAAATAAATGTACTAATTTATTATTCTGTGAGGATACTGATTAAAGAATGGTGAACATTTAAATTCCTTCCCTACTGGGAATATTTTAATTAATCTGACTGTGGAAATACCACTCTACTTGCATGATCACCAAAGAGCCTAGCACGTTCCTATAACCTCAGATCTTATCATCACCTCTACAGCCTTTGCAGAACCAATTATCAAAGTTTACTCATCAAGAAGTTTCCATTCCACATTAAAAAAAAGTTGGTGCCAGAGTAATACCTGAATAAATCCTCCTGATAACCCTCAATCTGGGACCTTCTATTTGGAGGTTTCCATCTGTATTTGTCTTCAACAGGAGGATAAGCAAAACTAAGTATATACCCAGATGTGACTGCCAAAGGCACTAACTTGAAAGACCTAGATAGACAAAAGAGTGTCTCATAACACATATTGTAAAACCTAGACAATGGAAGAGCTGACAACAACTGCTTTGTATACAACGACTTAGCAGTTAGGGCGTTCCTGAAGAACATGGGAGATTATGGAGCCTATGGTAGTTTCCCATCTGGAGAGGTTCAGCTTCCAAGTCCCCAGGGAGTGCTCCAGCCACCACTGCGTTGAAGTTGCCAGACTGCAGCAGAAACAAACACCAAGACCCAGCGAGAAAGAAAGCAAGAAAGGATATGACTCTGCATCCACCACAAAGGAGAAGAATCCTAGGTGCTGGTCCTTGTTCCAAGAATTGTTTGTATACTTTAGCTAATGATTATTTTATGTAAACAGTCCTCATATGAGGCATGAGAATATCTGGGACTGATCCAAAGCCTGCTGAAGTCAATGGAAATCTAAGTTAACTGAAGTCAATAGAAAGTTTTCCACAGATTTCAGTAGGCTTTGGATCACTTTGGGAATGCTTCTTGGGTGGTACAGGCTCCATGCCAATGCACTGGAGGCATGCACCGATTTCATACTAACACACACGTTGTTGTGGCTTATTGCTATATTGGAACCAGCCTTTAAAAAGTATCACGAAATCCTGAGGCAAACTAGAGAGTCAATTATTCAAAATGTTGGTCTTGAATGTTTAAAGGCCCAGTCATGGGCTCCTTGGGCTAAATTCCCACTGCCTGCAATAAGAACTTGCTCTGAGGAGGATGGGCAGAGTCAAGCTCAGAGAGTCGCATTTGCAGGGATTTTGATGTGCTTGGCACTGCTGAGCTGCAGTTGAATGCAGAGATAGCCAACCTGACCTGAAACCTTGTAATGTGGGTAACAAACACAATTTAGCTGTATTAGCATAGCACTTCATATGGGTTAACTAGCCCTGCCAAGAGGCAGAGTTCACTAGCCTGAGGAGAAAGCTGCATAGCTGCATGAAGATAGACTATTTCCGACTAATTTAGAGGTAGCTTTGCAAAGCAGTGTTTCGTGCCATGCAGACACACTAGCTATCCTCCTTTTCCAAACAATGCACACCTTCCGAATCTGCAGCAGATACGGCACTTGTGCATTTATTGTGCATCTCTCTTCCCTCTCCATGGAAGGGTCTGCCATGCAGTTTGATATTTCCATTACCAGGGCAAGCACTGCGGCTTCCCTCTGACCAGGCAAATCAGTCACAGGTTGAAGTTGGGCTTACAACATTTTAGCAAAAAGATTTTAATTGCCTTCTTTTTATTTTTTTAGGAAAAAAACCCATCAAAAGAAACCGAAAACTAAGATCAGTTATCTTAGATGTTTCAGCAGTATGAAGCTTAGATTCCTGGACAAAATTGACAGCACAACCCAGCACAGTCTCCCCACCAAGCCTTGACCATGGCCCTCGTTCCTGCTTGCAGTTTGATGAGCTGCCGTTTCACATCCAAGGATTCCAGTTCAGATTCTTTTTTCTTAAGACACACCTTCCATTAAAACTGTTTTCCTGGCAACTAAGCAAGTCTAATTTGCTCGTTTCAATTTTAAGCTTTCTTTATTAATTTGCACAGGGTTTCAGTTAACATACAAGCCACTACAGTATCCTGACTCTAATAACACCTAGCACTCTACTCCAGGAATAAATTCAGATACACTACATGATTCTGCAATCCATTTTATGCATTATTTATACTTTGGTGTTTCGGTGAATACAGTGCTGGATCTGCCCATGTTTTTGACTTGGGATATCCTCATGGCAAATGTTGATGTCTCAGTCCAGTAAAATGTGTAATTTGTGAGATAACTAAATGAGAACTGAAGTTGCTCAACAGAGAACCCCACAGCATTTTCTCCATAGAGGGAGATAAGATCTTTGCCCCACAGAACCAAAGAGATAAATTAAACACTAGCAGACAGGTAGACCAGCCACATGCTGTATTTCTCAAGTGAGTTACCATATTGTGGGCATTGATTTTACCAGCTGGTGAGGTGCAAGGAAAAGGAGGAGCAGTGTTTGATTTGATGTGAACTGCCTTGTTTCTATGAGCATCTGTACCCAGTAGGCAATGCAATGCAAAGTATCTTTCTGCACAGCCCCCCCAGACTATCTAGAGGCTGTTGGCATAATCCTCTGCAGCACACAGGGAAGACATGCTTTCCCCCTTTTGCAGGTGCCCTGCACCCACACTGCCAGCAGCTAAAGTAGACAGACCCACAAAATACAAGCACCTCCTTCTGCAGGCCGTCATGGGCTACCAAGGAGGCAACTGCAAGGACACAAAGACCCTTTCAGGTTCTGTCTGTAAATTTGATTCCATGTCTGGTAAGAAAAAATCATCCCTTGCTATGGCAAGATACCAATGCAGAGGTAGTTCTTGACTATTTCTGCTGAAAGTTATATTTCAGCCAGTTGCACTTAGCAAAATAACTTCTCAAAGCAACAAAGAACGGATGTCTGAACTCAGAGAGGCAATAAAGAATGGAGCTGTCATCATAACATAGATGCAGCTCCGCACTCAGGAGGGAACTGTGCACTAGTTTTTGTCAAAAATATGGATATTTAGAACCATGAAAGCAAACAAGGGTTTCAACCATCATTTACAGCACTTGAAAATTTCATAATTTAAAACTTTCCAAGAGTCCTCAATGGGCAAACATCCTGCGTGCTTGTACTTTCATATGCCCAATAGGCTGTAAAACTTCAAAGAAATTAATTTTGCTGCTCACTAAAAAACCTTTTTAAGATTATACACCTTCAAAAATGTTATGGTACCTGGTGCCAAGAGTCTGTATTTTTAAAATTCCCTACTTCAGTCTGAGCTCTAAACCCATTAAACTCAGTAAGAGTTTTGACGTTGACTTAAAAGAGTGGAAGATCAAACAATTATCTGACAGACTATAACAAGACTCAGGAATAATTAGGGAGTTTTGAAGCCTATCCATAGAGGGGATTTTTCTTCGCTTTAAATAAGAAATATATTCAGAAATGTATTTTGGAAATATTAATTTAAATTTAGAAGTGGGGAGATTAAGCATAAAGGCGTATTTTTTTACTCTATCTTTTGGTCTTGTTTCATACATTTTGCACATCTTTCACATATCTTTTTATCTAAAAAAAGACTAGAGGAAGCCAGGATAACAGGTTGATTCTAATGCAGTTCACTTCACTGAACTCTGTGGGCTGTTGTAAGATTTTTGGTATATCTGCAGTTAAAGCCTGAGAGTAAATTGTTTCCAAAATTGATTTTATCAAAAGAAAGATATGTGGATTCATATGCAGGTCCCAAGTCATTGATTTCTGCTGAGACATTTTGTCAAAACATAGTGTTTACTAATAGAGAACCTGCAGCTGTATACAACAAAGCCATAGAAAAGTTGAGAATAGCAGCCAAAACCTATCTTAACCCATTTCTCCAGAAAAGCCAATCTGTCATTAGATGCTACTGCTGATGTGCCACCCATACTCTCATCTGTCTCCTAGAGCAGAGTAGTAGCTGGCCCCAGTTGTGGATATGCCACAGCCTCCTGAGCAACTGGCTGCCTCCACAAGGTCTTTTCCACGCCATGCAGATGGGGGGACTGGGTGTTTTGGTTCCTTGGGACCAATATGACCAGAATGTATGGAAACAATTGTGCTATTCAGAGAATTTAGTGTCTTTGCAGGTACATACACATGCATACTTTTTTAAAGCATAGGATGTCAGCACTTTAAAAAATCAGGAAGCCCTTGGCAACTCCTTGAGCGTTTCCTGTATTCTTCATGTGGGATAAAATTATTAGTACCCTCTTCTGACAACACAGAGTGCCTGAGTTTTTCTAAAATATGATGTCAAATCTACATACAAAATTTTACGTATAATCTTCTTTACACTTAATTTGTTTAGTACCTAGATGACAGCACAAGCCCTTTTTCTACCTCTATGTGCAACCACAAAACCTAGAAAACGTAATGATAGTAGGAAAATATTTTTGTGCTTCATGGTTTGTAAAAGACAAACTGCTGTTTCCTCATTGTAATCAGACAATCAGTTTCCTATTTTATAGATATTTTAAGGAGCCTGTCCCCACAGTAACACAACGCTTTATAAGACTATAACCTCCTAGTCCTTAAAGTAAAATTAAAACATGAAATTGGTCAAGGTGCTGCATTTCTTGTTATTACTTCTGAAAATGGTTCAGACACATCTTCATTAAGGACAGAAATGTAAAAAACTAGACTTCAGTTTCCCAGTATTTGAAATCATAGGAAAACTTGGCTTTCAACATGCTCTGGATAGCTGTGCCCTGCAGATGAACTGTTTATTTGAATCACTTAAATAAACTGCATTTTGTCTTTTGATAAATTCACTGATCAGTTGTTTCTTTTGGTTTTGACAGGGAATCATAGTTTGACAGCTAATCTTGATGACACCTCTGTCATAATTGCCAGAAGGCATTGGATAGAAGGCACCCAAGCAAAACTGACCCTGTGGCAAAACTCTAATAGGAAGAGCTTTGGAAATCCAGATGCCAGGGACACAACCCAAGCATTCATGGATAAGACCACAAGACACAAATAAGCTAAAAGACTGTATTTAGTTCTTTTTGTCTTGACAGAGTTGGCAAGGCAGAAAACCCTGAGGTCTACATTAAGTAATAATATGGTTTGAAAGCTTTCCTTTCTTCTTTCTTCTCCAAGGATAAAGATAGATTTTGTTATCAAAATAAAAATTCTATTAATTGCATTGCCTCCTGCATAGGAAGACTGACTTTCAACAAGTAAGGAAGTATCAATAAGTGAGGCCCAGTATTCTGAAGACAGAAATTAAAGAATTTTTGTTTTTCCATTTGATTTCAGCTGTTAGACCAATACATTACCTGGTAAACCCAATTATTTCCTTTCATACAAGGAAAGGGACCAGCAAGAAGGTGTGGCTTTCTGTTCCATGGAGAACTTGGGCAACCAGCAGGGAAGCAGAAGACCAGGACTTGGATATTTCTTTTCCTCCCGAATAAATCAGTGCTACTGTCCAGAAGTAAGAACTTGAGCTGGATGCACACCACTGTGAGTCCTGTGGGGGGAAACAAGGGGATGGGATTCCCAGCTGCTGTGCAGGACTTGCACACGGAATGGGTCCTTACTGTGAGTAACTAGATTTTAGTTAAAAAAAAAAAAGGAGATACTTTCTTCAAGTGCCATCTACATTTCACAAAAATGTGAAATTAATACTTTGGTTTCAGCTCATTAAAAAACAGAGATTGCCTCAGATTTGCTCAGTTCCCTACGCAGATAACTGTAGATAAGTTTTGGCTTTTTACATTTTTTTCCCTTATGTTCAGTGTCATCCTGGGCAGTTCATTCAATACTGTATAACCACTCATCTATACAAACTGGAGTGTACAGTCCTTTGGCTGGGGTTCAGAAAGCTGTTCAACTCATAGCACGAATGACCTGTCTATCATGTTGGAAGACCTACCACAAAGTTCTGGACTCCACTAACTGTGTTGGCTAAAACTCCACCGACCCTGCTGGTTTCTCAGGCACTTGGTTCCCATGTTGTGCCTGCAAGCAGAACAAAGCTTCTGTGTCTACAACTTGGAGCTGAGTGCCACCCCTTCAGACTGTCATGTAGGCCTCAGTTTAATTGCCTGGACTCTGGTCTTGGCACTTCACATAAGATACTTCCAGAGTATTTCACATGGCCTCCAAAACCTCTGCCCTATCCCTGTCCCAGCAGCCATGCAATTGCCCTGTCTGCACTAAGAAATCAAATGTCACCAAACACGAAATGCTCATCAAATACCTAAGCCCGCACACCTGACTCGAGCCCTCAGCTTCCACAGACACAGCCTACATCAGTGAGGCACTATCTTAGCTGGAGGAGGTGTTTGAAAGGTGAAATAACCAGCCAGATTGCCTAATCTCGTCCATTAGCTGATATTCTCTCAGTTTTGTGGCCTCTGCTCAGACAATGATTTCCCAACCACCTACTTTTTCTCCTTCAAAATTATTTTTTTAAATGTTATTTTAACTGTAGTTTGATTTCTTAAGTTGCCCTGCCATGTTTTCAGCCAGTGGTGCAGAAGGTCTCCTTGCCCCAGCCATGTGCCTCCCCAGCAGCACAGGTCTGGGCTGCACAGCATCGCTCTCCAGGCAGCCACATTCTTCTCCAATGGGGAACTCCCTAACCAGGGTGGAAATGATGAGAAGGGGATTTCTCCCTCCTTCTTATTCCATGTCTTCTTTGATTGAATCACAGACTTATAAAGGCAATGGGATGAGAGAGCAAGGAATGAACAAAAGCAGCAGATACCCAGCATAGAGTACAAGTGCTGAAGGATCCTGTCTTAAGTCACAGGGGTTTGTTTCTCCGGAGTTGTCAGGGGCCCTTTAAGTAACCCAGTCTGTTCTAGCTGGTGTTGAGATGGCTACTTTAAAACAAAATCTTCCTCGGATATAATCCTTCCAGTTTAAAATAGATACAAGTTAAATGAGTTCTATATTTTATTTCTTTAATCCATTTCCTCATGACCAGCATTTATGGGAAAGCTTTTAAACTTTTAGACTTGCAATTGATACGATTGCAAATATCACAGATGCTTGTCTGTTACACTAAAATAAGAATTGTTGCTCTGCAGCCATTGCTGGCACCACAAATAAGCCCTTACTGCAGTCTCAGAAACAAATAAAAATGAATTTTTATCAAGTTAGAATAATGCAGGATTTCCCACTATGCCATTTACTTGAGGGAAGACATTTTTAGAATTCTGTTACTGGGGACCTGAGTGACTTATATAAATTTGCTCAGCATGATTTCCAACGGTCTCATTATTTTAAGCCAATGGTTCTATATATGGATGTCCTCAGTAGAATATTCATTATTTCCCTCTCAGTTTACTTACAGGTCTCATTAAGTTTATGAAAGAAAATCAAAGCGTACAGTGAAAGACTTGAGCTTAAATCAAACACACACCCAAAGACTCCCACAATAACTTCAAAAATTCATCTAAATATCTGGTTTGGACCCTTTGAATGAACACATTTGCACTAACCCCTGTGTTCAGAGAATAGACACACCAGTGGGACAATCTACAAAGGGGTCAAGAGGATTCTTCACCTGAGGCCCCTAAATAAAAACTGGATCTTTCCCTGAAAAGACACATCCCAACTGAACTGTCTGTGATGCTGGAGATTTGCTCATCTCTTTGTTATATTCTGTTTTCTTTAATCAAGTCCTGAAGACCTGCTATTGCTGTATTCTTATGTTGTGTTCAAATTAAAAGAGATGACTCAAAAGAGATCAAAGTAGCTGATGGATAAGCAGTCACAGCATCTCATTTAGAACACCTTTTTTCCTTAAACAAAACCGATTCAGATCTTGTATGCTAAATTGAGTTCCACACCATCAGGTGTTCCAGAAAGGTGTTTCTTTTTCAGAATAACTCCATGGTATTTGAAGTTCTGCTTCTTCCTCCTAGACATCAGTGAATCTCATGCTTTCTGTGGTCTTTAAGCAAATTTTCCTTTAGAATGCTCCTTTGTAGTTTCTTCCCTCTTGACTGGTTTTTCCTTTTGAATACCAAAATAACCAAATTGCCAACACCCTTGCTGTATTTAACAGAGGGCTGGCTGCTAGGAGGTGTTAGACATAGAGAAGTTTTGAGTCCTCATTGCCTTTCAAAATAAGGCCAAACTTTGCATTCTAGAAAAGGCTGACATGAATTTACTGTGTAAGATCCCAGAGAATTGTCAAGTGCTGTCTGTCACTCCTTTCATGATTGAATGAATAAGGTTAGAAATAACAAACTGATAGAGCATATATGCTGTGGTTTCTTGACAACACAGGCATGTTCATCAGTAATTTAATTCCACTTGGAGCACTCCTATGGTGAGGAGAGGGTGAGGGAGTGGGGCTTGTTTAGCCTGGAGAAGAGGCAGCTGCTCAGGCTCCCAACAGCAGCCCCCAGAACCTACAGGGAAGCCAGCAAAAAGATGGAGCCAGGTCCTTTACAGTGCGATGTGGCAGGAAAACAAGAGGTAGTGACCTTAAATTGAGAAGGGGGGAGGTTCAGAGTGACTATAAGAAAAAAAAATATAAAATCACTATGAAGATAACATCTCCTTGGAAGTTTTCAAGACATACCAGATTAAAGCCCGAGCAGCTTGGTTTGAGTTTGTGTCATACCCTGCCCTGGGCAGGAGATAGGATGAGAGGTCTCCCGAGGTCTCTTCCCGTCTGAGTGATTCCATGATTCGTATCTTTAGAGAGGACACATTTCCAGGTTGTCTGCACATCCTAGAACAGACTATGAGTTACAGAGGTATCTACCTTTATCTGAACTCACTGATTACCCCAGGGTAGAGAGGAAGGTTGTATTTTTGTACAGGCAATGCGAGGACAGAAGAAAGCTATATCCACATCATCTACATTTATATTTTAGGTATGCACCACAGGTGCAATTTAAAATAAAGAGAGGGGCTTGTGATCTTTATATAATCTTGACAAAGATGGGTGCTTCCAGAAGGTGATCAGAGCATCTATTTTGGATTCACATAACTATGATCAATGTCCCGTCAGTCTCCAGGTTGTGAAAATGTCATTGATCTGGATCTACATACAGACAAAACTCTTTCACTCCTTTCACACAACTAGTAGCTATATATGGAGATTGTTATTTTGATCAGCAACTGGTGCTGAGATGCAATGTGTTCCTGTTGGCTGTTATATTTTCAGCTGTGTTGGAGAGATGTGAGTAATATGTTTATTTTGTATGTCAGTAATTTATAGTTTGCATTCCACGGTACTTTCTGTGTGCTACTAGATTTCCGTTTTTTATCCAAGATGCTTTGTAGAGTGGCCAGTTGAGAATTTAACTTTAGGACAAAGATACTTTTTAGAATTAAAAAGAAAAGCTTTACATGAACAGATAGCTTTAGAAAATAACTGGTATGTGCATACATTTGTTTAACCCCCTAATGTAAATACATACATTCTGAAATGTGTTTTAGTCCTCTAAAGAGCTAAGAGCAGCTCTCAAGATCACATGACAAGCAAAACATTTGTTAATCAGAAAAATTACAGCCTATTCATACTTACTGTTTGATTATTTCCACTCTGACCTCAAAGATCCCATTGTTGATTGAACTAGTTATAGTAACTTTTGTTTATTTTTACAACTAGCTATTATGAGTGCAAACTATCCTTATCTCCAAATGATTGATAGGCACATTAAGAAGCTGTTCAACAGGTTGCTAGGTTTGAAGAAATGCTTAAATCATGGTTAGTTATTCCTTATCAGCCAAGAATGGGAACTAAGTTCAGATAAATACATGGTGACGAAAATTAGATTTTCAACATCAAGTGCTCTCTCACTGCTTTCTGTTTGCTATTGTTAAGCAGGGGTGCCACAGTTTCCTTTCAGTTTTATTTAAGGAGCATTTGGGCTTTCTTAGCAAACACGGTTGTCATGTTAGTGTGCTTAGGAGAGCTAAAAATCTTGTTCATTGATAACTTGCATCAGGGTCCCTATGTAGATTTAGAAAGTGGAGAACTTATACTAAAGCATATAGTATATTCATACTGTATAATATATAAAATACATATAATTCATACTTTTATCTATTAAAAAACTTGAAATTACTCTAAAGGGGTGAACATTTTTAAGTGTGTAGATGTCAGGCTCAAATTATCGCGTGGGGATTTGGGGATTCATAGCTTTGTTTGTGCTATTGGGAAGAGGGTTTCTATCAACCACGGCCAGCTGTGCAACCTGGGGACCCCAAAAAAAAAAACAACAACAAAAAAAAGGAAAGGCAGGTGTTGGAGGTATAGCTTCTTGTGATTTTACCAACAGTCTCCTTTTCCAAAAGTCGGAAGAAAACTCCCATATTTTGAGTACATTAGAAATGTTATAATGTTATTCTCCACTCCTTATTTCTCCAGGTGACAGGCAGTGTGATTTGGTACAATTTGTGAAGTCAGTAGTCAGTATATGGGAAGAAGTACAACTTATACACCCAGAAAATAAAAAGGAACTGAGCTCATAAGTTCTTTGGTTTGGAAAAGGACACAGGAAAATTAAAAATCAGTCCTCTCAAAGAGGGGTTGGGTTAATGTGTTTGTCAAAACGTGCACTACTCAGTTTCTACTTCTTGAGCTGTATCTGCAAATAAAGTTACAAAACATAATCTAACAACCAAGTTGCAGGAGACTTTCTGCTGCAAGGTTTGCCAAAGCAGTATATTTCCTACTCCAGTATTAAACCACAACTACTCCAAACAAACCTTCAACACAACTAAATGGCAGATGAGAGCAGGGACAGAGAACTAAAGTGAAAATACCAATCTGAAAGCTAAAACTTTTCTATTTTTTCTATCAACATCCTACAAAGGGTGAAAAGGCTGAGCTTTCACTCCAGTTTACACTCAGAGTACCTGAAAGGGAAAAGGAAAAGATGGTTTTCAGGGGGTTCTGAAGGTATGAGATGCTCAGGACACAGAATCTGTAAGTCATGTATTTGCACTCAAGGTGGTAAAAGCCTCAGGCAGGACTGTGTGAAGCAGCCTGGCAGTAAAAGCCTCCACAGGATGTACACATGCCATCCATAGTTTACCTGCAGAGCTTTGGGCACACAGAGAAGGCAAGACCATGAACACCAACCAAGCCTGACTGGCTGAGAAGGGACACGGTAGCAAATCATTCTCTACTCAGTACTTCACATTTAAAGCCCTTGCGCAAGATTAAGGAGGCTGCTTCCACCCCTTTGTGAGATACAAGAAGAGAAGGGAGGATACACCTCTCACACCTTCTACCTGGCATCCCTGCCATCAGCCAGGGATACCTGTGGTATGCAGATGGGCTCTCTGATCCTTCCCTCAGAAATGGCCCCATGTTGAACAGAATAAATAGATATTCATTAACCCAGGGACAGAAAGATAAACAGAAACAAAAGAAAAGACAGGGCTATGGCAAGCAAGGGGCGCCAAGCAGGAGAGAGAGATGAATACCCCAAAATTTCCTGCATCAGCACATCTGTCATAAAAGAGCAGTGACAAACTCATTAGAGGTTATGATCACCTCCAGTTATCACAGAACCATACCTCTCAGGTTTCCCAGATTTTCCCATGAAAAGATAGAGTAACAGTATGCTGGAAATCCTTCTGTGTGTCAAGCACTGTTCACTGCCTCACCAGAGAGATGCTGCACCACAAAACTTAACACTTACACTCTGATATTAGAGATGTCTCTGTGTGTGGCTGGCCTATGAGGTTTACACAATGCAGCTATTTTGGTAGTCAGCCTCAAACTCTGACTTTCCAGCCCAAATGGCTGGGTCTCCATACACAGCAAGATGCCTTAACCACTCTACCATTTAACTGTAGAAAAACCCTCAAATTATGTTAACAAATCCAAATTTTCATCTCCTTAACACTTTGTGTATATCTTATGCTTCTTCTTGTTTACAAATGTCAAACCCCAAAAAAAATGCAGGATCAAGGCAATGCTGGATTCTCCACTGTGTCCTTAGTGTGCAATTGCTTACAGCATTAGCACAGGGTAAATTAATGCTGTCTGTCACACAGCCTCTGCACTTTTTATCCCTCGATGTAGCAGAAGAAAAATATTTGGCCCCTGGACTGTAAAAGCCTTTTCTACACTGTTGGTCTGCCCACCTTAGAGACATGCTACCTTAAAGAAAGGAAACTTCATAGGGAAATCACAGATGCAAAATCTGCCTTAAGGAAACAAGTGGGTGGCAGCATATAATTAATAGAAGAAACCCTCCAGAAAATACTTGCTACAGACAGAATCAGTCTTTGCAGGAGACAGCCGTGACAAAATCCAACTGTAATCTAATTTTTGTGGTATGCACATCTGAAAATAAATAAACAAAAGCAGTTTTTAGAATACCTCTCCCATTCAAGTCAGACTAGAACCTGACACAGCTGCGGAACAAAGAGGCTGCAAATTGCTTGAGTTTGGTATGAGAAGTCTACCTGAAAGTCCCAGCTCTTCTTGGCTGTACTGGCCAAAGGAGTACGAAGGATTGTAGATTGTTAGGTTTAGGCTGACTTGGACGTGGTATGTGGCCTGGGCTGTTTCATGGTGTTTTGTGTCCATCACCTGGGAGACTTCAATACCTCTGTCAACCTCCATGCATGTCTCAAAGGAGGCAAGGAACCACCAAGAGAATTTGAAGTGTAAGAAGACTGAATGCAAGGAGCCAGGGAAGAGGTGTGCTGGGGGAAAGGAAAATACTCAGCTGGGGACAATAAAACCACACCAAGGGAATGAGACAGCAGATGACCCTCAGCAAACATCAGCCATTCGGCAGGTCCCTGAGAGGTGTGGATGTGTGGAGGCTCTCTGAGCTCCTAGGTCTGGGTATACATCATGATTCCAGAAAGGGGTGAAACACGGATGCACACTGGTTTCTGGCTGCTTGGGCAGCCCCAGCAGCACCCCAGCAGAGCTCAGTGTGAGACACCACAGCCCAGGGCTGCCCCTCAGCAGGCAGTGTTAAGTGTTGAGACTCCAGTGTCTGTACTAATGCTCCAGTCCTGGAAGTGTTCAAGGGCAGGCTGGAAGGTGCCCTGAGCAACCTAGTCTTGGGGAAGGTGCCCTTGCCCATGGCAGGGAGGTGGTTGGAACTAGATGGCTTTGAATACCCTTTCCAACTCAAACCATTCATGATCTGAGGGCTCTGGCCTCCAGTTGGAGTGCAGGACAGTACAAGTCCCACAGAGCGCTGCCCTTTTGAGATCTCTGGACTTTGCACACCTTGTTCTTCCCCTTCTGTCTTCTACTCACACCCGTCTAGAGCCCTTTAGCGTACAAATGTAGGCACTTCCCAGTTGAGGTAAGATTGCATGTAATCTATCAAAATGTAACAATATAGCCCAAAATTTTACAAGTGTCTGTCTCCTGCAGAATTTTCTTTTTGTTTACTTGCTATTTCTGAAATTATTTTTGGCAATTTGGCCTGCAAAGCAATTCTTGGGCTTTTCTGTTAAACAGTCCTGGGTTCCCATGTTTTCTGGTCAGATCTTGGAAGTGCAATAATAATGGCAAACCTAGTTCTGTGCCTTTCCCCGCCCCTATGAAAATCTACACAAATTCAGGAAGTTGAAAAATTTTAAAATTTGAGGTCTGCACCTGCTCAGGGTTTATCTCAACAGGTGTTTTAACCAGCTCAGGTTAAATTACTTCAGCATCACTGAACTCTACGTTTCTCACAAGTTCCTACATGTGACTGCTCTGCACAAATATGGTCCCAGGCAGGCATGCAAGTCTGGGCAGGTGTCTTTCTGAATCTCCCATGCAGGACTCTGGTCACACTGTGCATGAAAAACCAAGTCTTTGCTCACACTGTGATCAACACTATGTCCAAGGCACTTGGCATCAAACCCTTAATGACTACAGGATCCTTTACAGACCAGAGGTGGAAGCATTGACCCCTGTGGAACCATGCCCTGGGTGCCCTCACACAGCAGCTGAGCTGAAGAAAAGCAGGCTTTCTTCATGGCTTAGTGGCTGTCATCAATGGTTAGGAGTGGGAAGGGATCATGTTCAAGAACCAAGAGCAAGAAACAAGGCGGAGGGGGAGGAGGAAGCAGAGATGTGGTTTGAAGGGTGAGACATCAAAGTCAGACCAGGAGATCAGAATTGGATCCACTGGGAGGATGAGTTTTGAGAGTTTGTCCTAAAGCAGGGAACAGAAACCTATGCTGGCTGGGTGTGGAGACAGGAGTGATGACTGAGTATGGAAAATTGGACTGAGACCTGGGACTGAAGAGCCAGATAGCTGAGAAACAGTGGCTGCATCTGTACTTACTTGCTCTGCAGCATATCTTGGGGCCCTCATTTCCTGGTCATCTGAATGGCTTGGCCTGTTAAGACATGCTACAGCTCCCATCCAGCACACATGTCCAGGTTTCCATCTCAGCACAGAGCTGGGGCATGACTAACCGCACATCCAGACATGGGAATTGGGAAGCACTCTTGGGTCCAATGGTGTAAACACAGACAGCAAGTCCAGATAAGAACCTTGAGAAAGAGGAAGACAACAACTACGTGACCACGGTTTACTAATGGAAACGAGAAGTTTGGGCATGAGGAAAGAGTGGTCAGGATACGAAAAGACAAGACAGAGTGCTGGAACAGGAGGACTCTTCAAGCAAAACCTTGGGAATGGGAAGCAGGGCTGGGGAAGCACAGGAATGGAGTGGACATGGTGTAGTGGCACAGAAAAACCAAGTGGACTTGGCCTGTCAAAGCCTAAGAGGCTACAGTAGTGTGACCAGGCTTTCTTGTAGCAAGTCCTCACAGTGGGCTGGTACCAGCTCTGCAGGAACCAGACATCAGGAGAGAGGCTGGATGCAACTGGTGCCTACTTCAGACACTATCCACTGCCCATTTTATCCTGTTTCTTAGTTCTTGCCTGACTTGTGACACACAATTGGACTATGATGCACCCTGTCCAGTAAAAAGATACTTGACATGCTCTGTGTGGTTGTGGCACTTCCAAGTAGAACTTGTCTGCTAAACAAATGCATGCCTTTACATCTATTATGATTGTTTGGGTCTAGGAGCCTAGCCTATTTCTAGTGCTAGCCTGAAATACCGAATTTTTTGTTACCTATCGAAAACACAGGCCAAACTTTTAGAGATTTCTCTATTTTCCTAAAGTCAGTCTCTGTCACCTTTCTTAGATTGCTTTCCTGCTACTCACACTATTCTTTAAAACACTCATCTTTATTATAACACTTTGAGGCTCTTTCTCCTGACCACTTAAACCAAAATTCTACTAGTCTTAAGAGCTTCTTTTAACACTGATGATAGGAACTGGAAATAGACCTTCCCAGAAACATTATGCTGAAAGTTTCAGCTCCTTTTTTGGGGATTACATCCTTCTAGATGAGAGCCACACTGCAGATTTTGTCTCAGACAGGCTTTTCAATAAAATTCCAACATAAATAACCCACCTCTGGACTTCATTCTGCGTCATTTTTCCTGAGGTGCTCAAAAGAGTCTATTTGCTTCACAAATCTTGCTCAGGATTACATCCAGTTTGCAGCTTATATTTATAACTGAAAAAAAATTGTTTCCCAGCAAGTTGCTTGCCAGACCTCTTTCAGTAGTGGCAATAAGTAGTTTATGATCAATTTCAACTGGCAATAATTCCAGCAAAGCTTTTTTACACCTCATGGCCTGGGACCAAGACTTCCTTCCCTATTTGAGTGCTGTGACATTTCATTTCTGTAAGTACCCATGACCCATGATCCACTGTATTGGTATTTGGCTGGTCTCCTACCAGTTAGGCCAGTTTTGTTGTGGTTTATAGCTGTGGTGGAACACTTTAATCCCAGGTTTTCCTTATGTGAAGGGATTGGGGTACTGGTGTGGTAGAAAAAAGCAAGGGGAACGCATTGAGCCTGCTGCGGTGAGGAATAAGATAAATCACTCTCTTGCAGTCTTGGAAAGGAATGATCTTCCTTGTAGCAGCATGGTGAGATGACCTCAGCTGAGGTGAACATCCAGCCATGCCACCAGCCAGACTGACCACAGCTCCAACAGGGAGGAGAAAGGAAGAAAGAAAAGATAGGCCATGAATCGTTGGGATAACCTG
Organism: Rhabdornis inornatus; assembly: GCA_013397075.1. Lineage (NCBI taxonomy): Eukaryota > Metazoa > Chordata > Aves > Passeriformes > Rhabdornithidae > Rhabdornis > Rhabdornis inornatus. The sequence goes on along the minus strand of VWZS01003081.1, from coordinate 338,542 downwards.
GTGCTAGGACTGGGAGATAACAAGGGAAGATGAGGGAAAGAGGATGATTCAAAGCAAGGGAGATGAGGTGATGGTTTTTAGATCACTAAAGAGGAGGTGAAGAGACTAGATAAAGACATCTTGGTTGAAGACTCAGGAGAGCTGCAGTTCTCGGTCACTTCAGCTGGACACAGTCCTAGTTTTCAGCTAGGGAAACAGGCTTGCACCTCCAGATTGCTGATTTTTCTTTTAAATTGGGTTGGGCTTGTTTTGTCATTTTCCTTTGTTGTTGTAGTTTGTTTTTTTTATTTCAAAGATTGCAACCTTATCTGCAAGTTTAATCACGCTGTTGGAAGAGGTCTGAGCCAGTCCTGTCACAGGGCTGTCTGTAGACAATTTTGCATCTACAATAATAACTTCTAGACTGTATATGTCTACTTTACTTCTATGTACTATAACGATCACTGGCTTAGAAATTGGTTTGCTGACACAAATCCAGTTTCCCCTTCTTACAGTCTTCCTTTTCAAGGAGTTCCTGTACCCTTCCTTTTCTGCCATGACTAGGCTACCAGAGATGCCATGCTGGTGGCACCTCAACAGGGGGATAATGTAAAATATCTTGCGGACCTCTCAGTCCTTGGAAAAGTAATCCTGTAATAAGCCTTTCATGCAAATGCGGACTACCACCATCATTACTCCTAGTAAGCAAAAGCACCACGGTTCTTAAGTTGATCATAGAGTTGCCTTTAGAAGTTCTATCAAGCTTGCCATCTTGACAACTGTCCAGGATTCGGAACCTAGAGACCACTGGAACCTCAATTTTAAATCTATATCTAGCAAACTATTTGCAGGGCTAGTATTTTTCTCAGGATGCATACCTGCAGGTTCTGCTCTCAACTGGGCCTCGACCAAGGTAGCTCATAATACTTCTGTTTCCTCAGACAGACATTGCAGAAATTGCTTCACTAACTTTGAAATGTACAGATTAAGTTTTACAGAGGATCCCACGTGCATACTGTTAAAATGCGGTTACTGTGTTCTCTTAAAACAATAGGCATCTCAGTCTAATGCAAATATTAGTAAAACTATTCTGATCATTTACAAGCACAGCTGCAAGCAAGAATATTCCCACAAGTGCATGCTAGGGTGCAATGCAAGCAGACTGGGATGCCAAAGGTCTATGCGGCAATTGCTCATTTAAAAGGGACATTAAAAGCACTTATTGGGGGTGGGCAGAAGAATAACAGAAAATACTGGAAGGGAAGGTGGGAAGCCACAGACAGACCTGCCTCTAGGGGAAGAGTTTCAAAGTAGGGAAAAGAGAAGGTTGAAAATGAGAAAGAACCAAGGCAGTAGAAGAGGTGACCAACTTGGCAGCACCATCAAGAATGAAAGGAAGGTGCCACCTGTGCCTGTGAGATGACCAGATGTTGAAACACTCTGGCTCAAGCAAAGCAACCTGCAGCAGATTTAGGAGGAAGGACCAAGGTTTGAAAAACACATGGGTGTTCCTGGACAAAAGTGGCTTTATCACAGTGTCTTTCACTACCATTTTGACTGGTGAATCTGTCCCTCCTTTGAGGTATTCTAATTTCAAGGTTTTTGAGTAAAGGGGCAGTGTCACTGCTTGGCAAGGCTCCTAAATCAAGCACTACAATCCCTAACATCCTCTGAGGTACGTGTCCTGTCAAAGCCAGCCAAGTTGTGAGCTAGTCAATGGATAGCTACCACTACAGCCACATTCAGGTATTAGAAATATGCTCTCATTCCTAAAGGACACAGGTTGAGTTTTCTTCACCTCTCACCTGTCCAATGGTTCATGGATTCCCAAACTCAGGAGCAATAAAATATTAACATCTAATCTATCATACCACCAATGAAAACTATAATCTGGCTCATGACCTCACGTGAGTATCAGGTTGTTAACTAAAGAAATGAATCAAATCTTCCCCTAATAAATACTCCAGACTGTGACAGGTAAAATTCAGGTCATACCTCTCCTTTGAAGTTTTAATGGCCACTCCAATTTTATGATAAAGCCACTNAAAACAAAACAAAACAAAATAAAATAAAATAAAATAAAATAAAATAAAATAAAATAAAATAAAATAAAATCTGCTTTTTCATTTTCATTATAGTGAGGCAATTTTCTGGATAATTTCTGCTTTTTGTCTTTATTCTATTGTCAGTGCAGAGCAATTTGAAGCAAATCAATAGAGCTTGTGTATTTGCATATTTCTCATGTTCTAAGAAGGACCACATGCAGCAGAACTGCTCCCCTGAANGATAGCTACCACTACAGCCACATTCAGGTATTAGAAATATGCTCTCATTCCTAAAGGACACAGGTTGAGTTTTCTTCACCTCTCACCTGTCCAATGGTTCATGGATTCCCAAACTCAGGAGCAATAAAATATTAACATCTAATCTATCATACCACCAATGAAAACTATAATCTGGCTCATGACCTCACGTGAGTATCAGGTTGTTAACTAAAGAAATGAATCAAATCTTCCCCTAATAAATACTCCAGACTGTGACAGGTAAAATTCAGGTCATACCTCTCCTTTGAAGTTTTAATGGCCACTCCAATTTTATGATAAAGCCACTTACCTTATGTTTGTAGTAATTTTGCAAAGCCTGAAGCGGCTCTAGTCATCTTTGGTGCACAGTTCCCAAGGACATAGCTCTCATAAAACTGCAAGCTTCAAAGGGATTAGACCTCTTCTTTTCTCTCCTCTCTGTCTCTGTCTCCCTTTTTTAAAGGAACACTTCTAATATTTCCTCCCCTGTTTTCTATATAGCTCCCTGCAGAGCCTCCCCACTGAACCCTGCAACTAGACTTGTTCCTCAAGCTCTGTCACTCACCAAACTCAACCAAACCAAACCAAACCAAACCAAAAAAAATAAAATAAATAAAATAAATAAAATAAAATAAAATAAAACAAAACAAAACAAAACAAAACAAAACAAAACAAAATAAAATAAAATAAAATAAAATAAAATAAAATAAAATAAAATCTGCTTTTTCATTTTCATTATAGTGAGGCAATTTTCTGGATAATTTCTGCTTTTTGTCTTTATTCTATTGTCAGTGCAGAGCAATTTGAAGCAAATCAATAGAGCTTGTGTATTTGCATATTTCTCATGTTCTAAGAAGGACCACATGCAGCAGAACTGCTCCCCTGAATGCCATGGGGTTTTGTTTGTTTCCTTCCCTCCTTTTAAAGTCGGAGGGAAGCCAAGCTGAATCTGCCAAAGCTTGAATCCAAAGCTAATGCCCATCCTGGTAAATGAAGCAGCTCTGGGGAGTGTTCCCAGGCGCTGGAAGGCAATTGTCTGTGCTGTTTAATTGTTAGTGCAGTGCCTGGCACAGCAGAGCCAGGGCCAACTTTCCCAAACAATTCCCAAGCGCAGGCTAACAGCTGGCATGGGCTGGGGCCACTCTCAACAGGAGGCTTGTGTGCAGAGCAAGGAGGAGAGAGGAGGTCGGAAATGTGGATGCACTGTTTCCATCTCCCCTGGTCTCTGCACCAGGAATGGTCCCAAGCGGGTTTAATTTATGAGTACAGACACAGCTCTGATTGCTCAAACAAGGCTTGTACAACTGTGCTGTTGCAAGGAGAAAGCTGCTTATCCATCTTGCTGGCACAAACATATATATTTGCTTGTAGACTGATCGTATGCATTGCCTTGGCTGTAAGACTGATTTGTTTCCATTAATTGCTAAGCATGTTTTTTTTCAGATGTTCTGGCTTAAACACAAGGATGAGACACTCGGGTGAAAAAAAATCCAAAATATCTGTTCATTTTGCCAATTCTCCAATGTCATTAAGAATTTAAAGTCTGAGATGGAGCAGATAGAAACTTTCTGCACTTACATTGAGCACTGGAAAACAATTCAAATCAGGTGTCTGTCAGGCACGGGCCAAACCATCCTCAACCACAGTTGTGCAAATAGCATACAGTTCAAAGTAATTTGGCTTTATCTGCAAATGTGGCAGTCCCAGATGTTTCTCCAGGCATGATAAAGTGCACCAACCCACACATCTTATGGAAGCAGTGGCTGGTGGCATTTGCATGGAAAGAATGCCTGCTTGGAAACAAGTTGAAGACGGGTCAGGTGATCATCCTCTTCTGAGTCACCAGAACACAGATAAAACCCTGTTCCCCACTTTGGGGACAAAGTGAGCAACAGGCAGAAGAAACAGCAGAAGTTGCCTCTAAGGGAGCATCACAAAACAGCAATCCCAGACACAAGCAAATAAAGGATCATCTACTAGCCACTATATGCAAGCTACACAACATAAGCACACAGAATAATCTCCCAAAGATGATAAAACAGGAACATGTGGGCTCCCTGAGACTAATTTGTCTGCAGATCGTATATGTCAGAAATAGCTGGTATTCAGAACTGTCTTTCAGGGCACGCTTCTTTAAGGTTACTGAAAAGTTCCTTTATTCAAGAAATTAGCTTAAATGTCCTAAGGCACAGAATGTACTCTGAAAATACTCACATTTCATTTGATTGCTGTTGTTAATGTTTCAGAAATGAAGTAAGTTTTCCCCCAGGGACATTGAGCCTGGCTTACCCATTTGTCTGAGCTTCTTCAAAGGAGGAATGACTCTTAGTTCTGGCCTGATAACAGCACAGGAGAAAAACCAAACACAGTATTAGGAAAACAGCAATTTATTAATTTTTTTGGGTGGAGGGAAAACCACAGGTAAATTTAGTAATAGCATATAAATATTTGTATAAGAGAAGTACTGTTATTTCATTACTTACGTGAGAACACAGAAAATGAAAGAAAAAAGCCAAACCAATTTCAACTTCAAGTGTATCTGAACACATTTCTAGTACTTTTTCTTACCCACACTTTATGAATTTGAGTGTTAATTCAAGGGATTCATCACAGATGGGCTGAAGGGAAAGGTTTGGACCGTGTAAGGCTCTTACTGGCTGATAATGGGCAGCAGAGGTGTTAATCAGGCAAGAATTCTGCCATCTTCTGCAGCAGAAATCTCACTGTATTCAAATGAAACTGGAAAATAAATATCTTTTAAAGGATCAAATCTGGATCCGGCCCCAGGAGACACTGCAGATTAAAAGACTGGCATTCAGAAATTTGTTGTGAAAACTCCCCAAGAGCAATCACTTGGCCTGCAGGTCTTCTTTTCTGTCATATTTAAATACAGCTGGTATTTCAAATTAAACCTATTTCAGCATATCATTTCAATCAGTGATGGTGGTTGCCCAGTCGAGCCCAAAGCGTACAAGGTGCCCAGAGTCACCTACAAGGTGGTGGCAGTGCTCACCTGGTGCCAGCTCTGCACCAACACCACCAAGGAAGAAGGCTGCTCCCACAGACCCAGACCTCAGAGCTGCCTCTGGTGCCAACACAGCCCGCAGAAACAGATTTCTCAAGCCTGCTCCAGTCATGTGAGTTACTGAAGCTGCACATTTCTTCTCACAGAAACAAAACATCTGATCCACCTAAAAGGGATTTAGCACCTATGGTAGGGTGTAATGTCAGCACACAATTCAGAAAACATTAATACTGCCAATGTTTGACCCTACGGCTTAAATTCTGATAAATTTGTGAGTTTAAAATTCCTTATGAGGTCCTGGAGCTGTGCTTTTGTAGATTTGTAGCAGAGCCTCAGGCTTCATGCTGTTAAGGACTCGATGCTCATCCCCTTTCAGGATCCAGAAACAAGGTGTTGCCCCGCTGAAATCCTCTTGGGATCTTAATGTCAGAGGCACACTTCTGGATCACTTTCTACATGCCCACAGCTTGAAACTTCTCACAATCTGCTGTTTTTCTTTGCTAAGCCACTGGCTTGAAGAAATTTTGTGATGGTTCCCTTCTCTCATGGAGTAACCTGGAGATGCAGTACTGGCTCCTCTAGGCCCTGAGAAAGCCAAAAGCACACATCCACAACTTCCCAGGATATCCAGCAGTCCGTGGACTATTCAGGGGCACAGTGAGAGCTCACTGCATTTGCATTCATCCTCCTCAAGCAGCCAAGACTAGTGGACTCATGGGACTGGAAAAAGAGAATGATGAGTCTGCATCCTCTCAACGAGGGTACTGACCTGGGAGACTGGGACTCTGGTCCCTCTGAGGGGTCTATGTCCTTTTTTTGGTCTAGTGATCCACCCCAATGGGTTGGAAATAATGACAAACCACAATAACAATAGCCAGCTAAACAAAACAAGTATAAACAGAAACAACAACTGAGGCTGGGAAGAGAAATGGCCTTTGGGGATATTATTTTGAAGAGACTTGAGACTTTGATTTCCCAGGCAGAGGAGATGGCAAATCAGCCAGTGTGACTCCTTGTTTCTTGAGAAAGAGACAAACCACATTTTTCCTGTAGCTGAAGCTGTTGAACTGACTCTGCTACAGTAAAAAAGAGTGAGATGGGAAAATGGGGGGATAATCACAAAAACAAAGCTTGGATACCCCGTGACTCCACTCTGAAGCTTTTCTAAGTTGCTGCCTCAAAAGTAGAGAATCACCCTTGGCACGGCATATCTTTGCTTGATCCCACGGGAAGGAGAAGGCTCTAATCAGCTTCTTGAGCCCTGTGTGGGATAAAGATCACACTAAGTGCAAAAGTAGTCACAGCATGTCCCATGTATTGACACAAGCACTGCACATACAGGAAAAAGTTTGCCCCTGTTGTAAGCACAGGGAGACTGGCAGAATACAAACAAACCATGTTGTTGTTGTTTATGCCACGAATTCAAACCCGAGGCAGGTGAGAAGGGTGCCCCAGCCAGCACCAGTGTGGCACTGGCCCACAGGCAGGCAGAGCAGGGCTGGGGAGCACTGGCCAAGCCCATCACTGCAGATGCCCAGTTGGATGGGAAGGAGCAACAGCAGGAGCTGGAGCTATGGGAGCAGTCAAAAATACGAATTAAACCTGAAACTTATGGGCAGCAAAAACAGAACAGGGCAGCAACCAGGAAGGGAAAGGGATGAAAGGAAGCCTTCCTTTAATAAGCTACCCTTGAGACCTCATTTCAGGATGCTGTCTACTGCCACCTGAACAGGTTCTCCTGTGGAAATAACTCACATTTTTAACCTGCCTAGCTGAAATTACTTTCTTTTTCAGTGTGAATTCACTTTGTCTCTGTAATACCCCTTCCCTTTCCCCATATCTCCCTCCCTCTTCCCCCTCGTCCCCTAGTCCTCCCCAATTTAGGAGACTCCAAAATTAAGAAATTATCTACTCCTTGGAAACAGAAATTCATTGTTACATTTCTTTCTCAATCCAATACACATAACAGGGAACACAGAGTTTTAAATTTCATCAGCTGCTTGAAAATTTGGAGTGCACACTAGGAAGCACCCATTTTCTCCTCAGCTAACCTGTGGAGCTTGTTGCTGTGACAGGTCACCAAAAGCAAGATCCAGAACTGAACGGAATGTGCAAATTAACGTGCACACACACATCCCAATATGCATTTATATACATAAACAGCAACTATTTTTAGAAAGGACAATAACAACATCAAAGGAATCTGGTGAACAAAGGTGCTCTTCATTTGCTGCGGACTGGCCTTTGCTGTAGAACTGCCATGGGTTCTCCAGTGGCCCGAGTCTGCTCAAATCCCAAATCCCAAACAAGCAGCATTGGTGAGCGTGCTGGATACACTGTAGATGACAACAACAACCTAATGGTTAGTGCAGAAGAAGAGCAGTAAGTAAACACCAGCAAAGTATGCAAGTCGCTTTATTAAAAGCATACCCATTGGGCTGCTTCTGCTACTTAGAGTGGCCAATAAATTCCCTCTGTCCTAACACACTCAAAGTGCCAGGATATATTATTCAGCACGAGTATCAGCCACATTCTTTTGGCTAATAGTAAGTTGTTGAGCTGGACTCTGTTCACGAAGGTCAACAGCAACACCACGATGGTAGCTGCAGAGCATGACAGAACCTCATTACCCACCAGATTAAAACAAGGATCCCTGCAAGGATCCTGTGTGATGAAGGTAACAAGGCTCCCAAGTGGGCAGAGGCACTTCTGTGGATGATCAGGCTGCAAAGTCACATCAAAAACCGTCAAAGAGACTCAGCACCCAGTCAAGTGGAGGACAAGGTGTTCATGCGGCCGCAGAAAAACCAGTTGGCCCACTGGATTTTCTCTCTTCACATGGGATGATAATTCAGGTTCTGAAGGATAATTGGAGAGTTGAATTTGAGGGTGGCCTTGGTACCTTGGTTACCTCTGTGCTAACTGCTGTAAAGGAACTGAGCAGGGGCGATGGTAACAGTGCTTTTTCTTGCAGATTTTCAGACCAGGCAAGCTGTTGAACTCCTGTATTAATGCTGTGCTCCTCAGTCGTAGTGCTTGCCAAAAAAGAAAGCCCCTCTACTTTAGGTTTTGTAACATTCTCGTGCATGGGTCTGTTCTCCCTCTCTGTTTGCATTAGGTTAAATGCTGCTGAAGTAGACAGGCCTAATTATGGCCTTTCATTCAAGATTAATATGAAACCATTAGGCTGGTTTATGCAACCCGTAGCTGAGCAATAGAAACATCTAAAACAAGTATGAGGCAACGTTAGAGGCTGAAACCATGCAATCAGCAGGCTTCCACTGTGAAAAGGCATGGGAAACACAGGAGTGAGTGCTGCCTTCATCCACTGACTTGAGACAAAACTCAGCAAAGAGGAGAGAGGGGCTACCAAACCCACCACCAGTCTAGATCAGACCAGGGCTGAGCTAAACAGGAGAGCTTGCCAATCCCAATGCCCCCATTGCCGCTGGTACTCAGCAAAATAAGCTCTAGTAGCTCTTTCCCAGTGACATAGACAATTGCCCAATTCATTGCCAGCTGCTTCTTTGAGTAGAAACGCCTCAGAGAAATTGGTTGTTTTTAATGACTGGACCAGGAAAGGGTAATGGCACAGTGACGCTTCTGGGAGCTCTCTCCACTGTGCTATAAAACATCGTGCTTACTTTTGCAGTTGTGCAGTTAAGTGAGATGCAGGGAGATTTTCTCAGTAGTTAACTGGGCCTTCACTAACTTGGTTAATGCCATCCTAGCTATTTTGTAAAAGGAAGGATTAGATGATGTGTGAGAGACAATAATTAAGAAAGAAGAATCAATTGAAGAAAAATCAAAGTTTGATTGTAAGGAAAGAACATAGAATTTCAAGAAAGGATTTAAGAATCAGACCTTACGAGACAATAATGGATTTTTGAATAAATGATTGGTTTGAATATTAACATTTGCTAGCAAACTATATTTAAACTGACTCTTTCATTGGTTTTAAGATAAATTTCTTTTAAAAAGCCCAGCGTGCCTTTTCTCTTGAAGCTTGGAGGAAAGCAGAGAGATGTATCCCCAGAACTGAACATACACAACCACTTGAATTTTTCATGTGAACTGTAATTCCACTTCCAAGGGAGAAATACTGAAGAGACTGATGTAGTAGGCATGCATAGTGCTGCTGTGGGACCTTCCTGCCTTTCTAGGGCATGAAGGCACCTTTTTGGAAAGAAATTTCTTTTGGGCAACACTCTCAATGACTGCGAATAGGTTTTAACCATTTTGAAAGTGGGAAGGAATTTGTATACTCCTCTACACGCAACAGGTACCTTTGATTTCCAATCATGCTACTGTGGATGGACAACTGCAACTGTTTTCAGGCAACTAGTCACTTCCTTTTAAGTTCAGATGGCAGAAAAGCGCCAACCCTTATCCCTTCGCATTTATTATTTTCATCAGGGCAGGATGAAGAAGTGCCAGGTACTTTCCAAAGAGGCAGTCCCTATGGAGAACAGACATTCTTGGCTTAATACTGTCATCATTTCCAGCTTCCACTGCAAAACACTGAACTTTCACTGTCAAAAGCTAGAGAGAGCACATGCACGCACACACACATTAGGCACTTTGTTTTATTTTGCAAAAAAAAAAAAAAAGTCTTTATATATAAACGATTTCATTCTCTCTCAAAACATTCTACAACTATACAGCTGTTTGCTCCATCATTTGCATAGGAAATACCACAATACAAAAATAAGGTGGGGGGAGGCAAAAGAAGCAAAACAGCAACCAATTTCTGCATGTGTTTCGACGTATAAACATTTGAAGCCTTACAAAATTATTTACATCGTTTGTCAACTATTTACATTGAGAGCAATATTTCTAACTATAACAAACAAAACTATAATTTATCAAGTATACATAAAATTGTCTTAAAAAAAAAAAGAGTCTATCATATACCACAAATAAATAAAGACAAATAACAGTTTTAACAAAGCTAGGTTTTCCTGCAAGACCCTTATTTTGGTATTTTGATTGTCTATTCTAGCCTTTGGTTGACAGCTTAATATTACGGCTTGTGAAGTTCAGACACTTATTAGGTTTGTTTGGTTTTCTCCTGTTGTCTGGCCAAATCCTACCTGGTCTAACCTCATCTCTGGCCCTCCATCTATGAGTTCAAGGCTGAGCACGGTGGATCAAAGTCATTGTTAGCATAAAAGGGCACCATTTCATTGACTGCAGTGGAGTTTCAGCTACTTCTATCAGCAGTAAATTTTTTTCTGTGTGTGTCAATCTGAACAGTGGATTAACTAAACTGCACTGTAATTAAAAAAAAAAAATTACTGTATCCTTTACCTTCTAGTAAATTACATCCAATATCCACATGAAACTAGATCATACTGGTGCTGAACCAGCTTAACATGTCTATGTATGAAAACTGCATCCTAAATCCTTCTTTTTAAAGTGATAATAAGTTTAGCTTATAGTAAGAGGTTTAACATTCTGTGTTCATTTTAACTATCCCCGCTATTTCAGCTTCCAACATTGACTTTACAGTTCATTCTGCATGTTTTGCCCTTTTATGCAATTTGAAACAAACTCCTGCTTTGAATATTCAGTGCACACCATTGAGTTAACAGGTACAAAACATCTGACTAAATTGGTACTATTTTGAGAGGTATTTAAGTAATTTTTTTTATAAATGTGCCATGTTATCAAATGTAAAACAACAGCTTTTTTCAGATGTTTCTTAGAAAACTTCTGTATTAAACCTAAAAAGCTGATTTGCATATTTACAAAATCTTTGTCATAGCAAACATGCAACACACAGAACAAAATGCTTTGTTCTATGGCTGTTTATGAATTTTTCTATGTATTTTATATCCACAGAATGGCTTAACATTAAAAAAAACCAAACGACCCACATGTACTTAAGTATGTCCAGTGAAAACCTGACAGATTACAGTTCATGGCTTTTCCACTGTGTGCATTCATCTGCATCCTCTTGTTAATTTGTTTATTAAACACTGTCACAATAATGACAGTGCTTTGGTCAAAACACTCCAAGAAGAAAAAAAAGTATAAAGCTGCAATGTATTGAGATATAATACTTGTAAAGAGATGAAACCTGCAGACTAAAGCCATATACATCATGAAAGCAAACAAACAACTGAACACTCTGGTAATTGTGATACAGTGTCTTCCCTTTTTCTGCATAAATATACAAAATATACACTTCCAGTTCCTTTTAAGATCTCTTTTAAATGGATATACTCAAAAATTCAACTAATTTCAGTTGTAAGTCGAGAGTCAATAGGAAATTGCATAGATACGGAACAGCCTGAAGGAGCAGTCCAGCTCTCAGTTCTGATGCCTCTTCATGTGGAGCGCCAGGTGATCGGAGCGGGAGAAGCTGCGGTTGCAGACGGCGCACTGGAAGGGCTTGGCCCCCGTGTGCTTCCTGTAGTGGCGCGTCAGTTCATCCGAGCGCGCGAACCTCCAGTCGCAGCCTTCCCACGTGCACTTGTAGGGCTTCTCACCTGGAACACAGCACGGAAACATGCAACTGTCAGCTGCCACTCTTCAGCAGAAAACCGATGTGAGCCCACACTGAACGGCATTGCTCTTTGATTACAAACAAGGAGCTGACATAGCCGAATTATTCACAGCTCTATTCATCACGCCCCAAACTAACAGCCCCTTTGTTTTTTTCAGCAAATTTTGAACTTGAAAACGGGATTTAATACCTCATTAAAATGTACAAAACTTCCAAACATGCACATTGGAGAGAGCTACAGTACAGAAATGCAGAGTTTAAAAGCCTGTATGACACAAAATCATGCTCCTTTACACTCACCACAGTATGAGAGGGAGCAGGGGAAATAAAAAGCAGTCTCATGACAATCTAGCCCGGTTTGTAACTTACACTTGCACCTTTCAAAAATGGGTAATTTAAGTTATATAGTGCTTTTTTTAAGAGGTCTGAAATGGGAAAGAAGACTTCTATAAGGATTGCAGCGTGTAGATCTGTTCAAGAGCTTCTGATACGTAAAGAAAGGGGCACAGTGTGCTACAAACACAACAGGGATAGTATTTTCTAAAATGTCACAACCAATAAAAAACTTGTGGCTGGGGCTAGCTATAAATAGGAGAAAGCACCTCCAAGTTCAAAGCACCCATTTTCAGAATGAAATGTCTTTAATCAGGTGCTTAAACAGCCGTATTTTAAGGTGGCAAGTGTTTGCTGTCTTCAGCAGTCTATACTGACATAGAAAGAACATGGCATCTGAAAACTTGCTGTGTTACAGCAACTTCAAAATATTCACCTAGTCTTGAATACACCGGCCCAGGTACCTGAAATGTTCACATTCATCCATTTTAGAACCAGAAACACAGTATTTTAAGCATGCCTACAATTTACAGGTGTTTGTTGAAATGGGAGAAATATAATGACTTCTGTGTGAAACCAGAATTTTACATAGGTAAGAACACACCTGCCTAACAGCTTGTGTGGGCATGATGTCACCATACAAGCAAGCTTCATACAAATAAAGAGGTTAATGTTTGATGTTGCTTGACAAAAACACCTTACAGTTGTGAGAGTGAATTGCTATCTATACATTTTGTATTCATTTGATCCATTTGGCAAGAAGAGAAAGAAAACTGAGGGTATCAAAGCACTTGGCAGTAGCTTCATCTGGAGCAGAAACTGACCAAAGCTGAGCTTTTCAAACAGTTCTTTCTAATCCACCTTACAGATCTTCTACGTCTACACTGGTCCCAGACCTTTACACAGACAGTCTCAATCGTACTGCAGAGTGAAGTGCCTCCTACTTTTCCCTGTTTTATACCATATGTGCACGTGGAAGAAAGAGGGGCCAGTATCCTGCAGTTAGAGCGTTTATTCTGCATCAGTTATGCAGGTAACACCATCTGAGAAGCTCCAAAACATTACTTCAGAGGCACTTGTTTATCATGCAGATGAAATTATGAAACTGCTTTTGTCTGGGAGTTTCTACTGCTTTGTCTGATCAACTAGAAACTTTTCATCTACTACTGAGAATAGAACCAGCCCTTTGCTCATAATGGGGATTTGACTTTGTACTGGTAGGTGTTGTCACAACCAGAACTAGACCTTTTCAAGAAAAACTAACCACCCACCCACCCAACAATCTCTTTGCATCAACAGCAACAGGATTTATTGAAATCACGGTGGAAACATATCCCTTAAGAAAAACAAGAGCCTAGCATCACCTCTCACAGAATTTGTAATTATTTGGTTGACCACAAATCAGAAGAGAAATCATCACAAATTTCTGTTACAGCTGAATTAACTCTGAGTAAATTCTGATGCTGATTGAAGACAGGAATGATCTATCATATAGAGTTCTTTTTTGCTCCATGCAACACATAACTGTAAGCTAAAATACACATTTCATTCAAACCAGTGCCTAAAACTTTTCTAACAACAGTGAAGCCAGATGAGAACACATTTGGTCTTCACAGTAGAATGGCAGGAAAGGTCCATATTCAGTGAGGGATCTTTTGCACCATATAGATGATCCTCAATGTATTTTAACTGGGACAACAGTGGAGGCTGTAAAAGCCTACATTGCTGATCCAAAGGCACAGCACAGAGATAATCTTTGAACACTTTGTGTTAAAGCACATGTGCACACACAGAGGTTACACAAAAGTATTACTCCTGTATTTGAAATGTTGTCATTTAGAGATAGTGTATTTATTTATTTTCCTCCTTTCTTTCTCCCTGTTTGCTTTAAATTCTCCCTTAAAAGCCTTCACTCAAAACTGCCATATTATACTTGACACTGAACTCACACTGCTGTGAGCGTGACACCCTCACTGTCCAGGGAGAGCATATACAGTCAGGCCTCTATCTACAAATGCTTCTTCTTGTGCTTTGCAGAATTATACAGGGAATAACAGAGGGCAGGAAAACAGCACTAATAAACAAAAGCCTAGGAATACCCAGACCAGAGTGGAATGGGGACCCGGAGATTAAGATCTGTTTCCAAGTGCGGCACTGAGGAGGTGTGAAGCACACGCAACTTCCACTGAGTGTCGGACCACACTGCACTGTAAAAGCAGCCTCAAATTGTCCTGTGTAGGTGACACCTGACCCTGTCCGAGTCCAAAAAGAACAAAAAAAGCTGACCCCCATTAAAACTTTTCCAAACGTGCGGGCAGCGTCAGCAGGTGTTGGGAAGGCTCCTGGCAGAGGAAGTGCCAGCGTGCCAGCAGTCTGGGCAGCGGCGATCCCTGGGTGCCACAGCGTCCCAGGCAATGCTGAGTCCCATGTCCAGAACCCCCATCAAACTCCAGGGCACTCAGCTTTGTAGAGACACTCACCACACTGTTGTGGTCACATCACTGCCTGCCACAGCCACAGATCCTCCTGGGCAACAGCGCTGCTCCGGGGAAAAGCTCAGGCAGTGCCATGCAGAACCGCACTGCTCCTCCTTGCTGGCAGACTTCTGCAGACCTGAGCTAAACCAAGCACTGCTCAGGGGATGAGCAGAGGCAACGAGCTGGTGCCTTACTCAGATTGTTTTAATAGTATTACTTTTATGTACTGGAAATTAAAGCCGGAACACTGCTTTTAACCCCTGCTTTGGCCAACAGTGAACTGGAAAATGTATTTTTAGTGCCAGTGTAGAGGCCCAGATTATTTTGAATAAATCCTAGGGGTAAAATACTGAATATCTATGTTTGTAATGCTAGTTTCCGTTGGAAAGTTCTATTTAAGAGCTGAATCAATTTCAAATGTTTTCCTTTTGGGCAAGCAGGAAGGGGGGGGGTAAAAAAAAGTAGGTGGAGATTGATTTTCACTCCTTTAGAGCAAGCAGAAGAACAACTAGCTGGTAGTATTTTCTCTCTCTCAACCTATACACATGCTTTTTGTCATCTAGCAGAAGTAAGAACTTGGTTTAAGTTCCTGCAAGCAAGGGAAAAAGAGTCTCACATATTTTCTGAAGTGATCCTACTACTTTGCTGTGCTGACTTTAAATCTCTGAGAAATCTGGGTTGAAGACTTACTTTTTTAAAAAGCAGGTATACACAACAGGGGACACTGAACTCTTTATCCACTGTTTTCGTTGGCTACATAGTAATGTAAGATTTGTTTACTTTAATGATTGTGCGAAATACAGTAGCTGTAAAGTTTCAGAAGTATTTGGTTTTCCTCCAGCAATTTAGGCCTTCTATAGGGTGTTAAACCAAGAATGCCACTGGCCATCAAACATGAGGGCAGTACGGCTCAGTTACTGGAACACGATCACGGTATCAAACAGATATTTCACTGTAAAAGCAAGAAAACAGCTAACTCCTCCACTTCAGGGGAGCTTCCACGGGATTTGTTAGAATGTCAACACTGTTCAACTAAAACACCATGGAGGAAGCTGGTACCGATTTCCAGCCAAATAGCACACTCCAACCCTTTCTTCCCAAGCCAGAAATATTATACACAGCACTTCTGGGAAACAGAACTGCTTTCCTTTAAATTATACTTCAACAGGATAGGGATTTCATAAGTTTAATTGGATTTCTGCATAACCTCCTTCCAGTATCAATGGTTTAAAATATTTTGCTAGGCTTATACATCACAAAATATATTTTTAAGTTCCTGAGCTCTTAATATGTATCCATTCTCCAGTTTTAAAAAAAATACATTTGTGGAGCATGAGAATGAGACTTGTATTTGAGCACAGAAATTTTAAGCCCTAATGTTTAGATTGGAAGGAGGCACGCAGCAAGAGATAAGGGAGTTTAACCTGAAAGGAGACTATTTTGCTTCCAAAGTGCCTATTTGTTATAAAAAAGTTATTCATAATGCTGTAAGATTACAAGGATGTCAAATGGACATTTAGGTGTTCACACACAGAACATGCTACGCTAACCAGCCACTTCAACAGATAAAATCTTCCCCAGCAGATCCCATGGTTTGCATTTCTTATCAATACCACAAGGCAGTGGTCTGGACCAGTAAAGTACACACACTGTGTTGCCTCTTCTCCCTTTAATTTATCTTCTGATTCAGTTGTGTCAAAACGCACCAGTTGCTTTCCTAACATTTAATTCTAGTCACTGGCAGTGGCCCTCATGGCCATGCTCATTTGGGTAAGGCACAGTGCCACCAGCGGGGGGGGAGACAGTCATTTTGGAGACACCCTCTTATCTTCAGCACGTAGCCTCTGTTCAAGAACATGTTTCTGTTTAAAATCGTTCAGAAAAAACAAGTCACTGACAGACTCCATTACTGATGACTGTCCCCATTAACAAGAAAATAAGCTTCCTTTTTTCACCAAAGAGTTTTATGACCTTATTTCTGCAATTTACTGCTAGGACAGCTTTCTTTAAAAATAAAGTTGTAAACAGCAAGGGCTGGATTTTCAAACCTAAAGTTAGGCAACTCTATTGGTATGCAGAAATCCAAATACAGATATTACAGCAGCCAATGCCTGCAATTTTACTTGTTTCCTATCAGAAATTTCTGTCAGAGCAGCAAGTTTCGAGCTCCCTTAAGGAACAACAAATAGTACACTTTTCAGACTCCAAAATTACAACACCTGATTACAGTTCATAGGGGAATAAAAGTACAAACACAGCCCCCTCCCCCCCTCCAGTCTTGCCATTCTTTTAATATTACGTGTGATTATTATGGAACTATTTCTAGTGGCAAGTGGTTGGCCTTAAAAAATATTCAGGTAGGTGTCATAAAATTGTGGCAGGCACAGCAGAAGTTTCTGTACCAAAACTGCATCAGTTATGTACCTAACCTTTATCATCTTCAGCTTTAAAACAGGTTATTAAAAAGATTTTTGTTGTCTCAAAGTCTTCTGGTGCATTTGTTTTCAAATTTTTCACATGTTAACATCAGTTGTCTTAATTTCCTGACATGCTATAGCCTCAAATTTTAGAAAAAAAAAAAGAACAAATGAAATGTTTTTTCTGTTTTAGTTTGCTCGAAGCCGTGTTTCTCTAGATCAGAGTATCATAGTTTTAAACTCTAACTGGGTGACTGGACCTGAAAGTAGTTACTGGGGTGTATGTCTGCAAGCATTCAGAAGTTTTTTGCTCCCAACATTTACCTAAAGTCAGATCTTCTTTCTCTTATTGACTAAGTACTAAGTGCTGTAGTCATCACTAAAAGCAGCTTCTTGCTTGTTTTTTTTTTTCTGAGAACAGAAAGCTGGATTTTCAAAATAAATAAAGGCATTTAAAAGATCTTTAGTGCACTAAAATTCTCAGTTGTCCAAGATGGAGATGGATGAGAGGGCTGACAGCAAGCCAGGTACCACCTTATTCCGTGAGCGACAAAAAAAAATTTAGTCCTTGTAATATCCATCCACAAATGGTATGAATGACCAATATACGCTGTACACTTTTAAACACAATAAAGTCTCTGCCTACTATTGTAGTGGCTAAAGGGCTTCCATTAAATACTACTTCACAATGAAACACCATTTTAAGGAATTTTGTAACAGAGAGCTTTAAGCTCAGCACAAAGTCCGATCACTGATAAATGAAGCATGAACAGGAATAAAAGATGGTGATCAAAGAGGACAGTGAAAAGAATTCACTGCCTGACTACAGAGGTGCAGAAGCCATTACCTTCTCAGCACTCCCACCAATGCTAGAAGCACATTTATTTTGCTAAGTGTTGTCTTACGCAGTTCAAGGATTAGTGGGGAATCTTGACTGCCCTGTGCAATGGTTTATTTTCTTTCTGGTATAACATTCTGTCTTAACAGAGGTGGTCTCTTCAAGAAGATATGCAAACACAGAGGGAAGGAATTTTTTTAAAGTAGGTTTATAAGAAAACCATGCCATTTGGGGTGCACGGCTGTGTCTACACATCCTGCGCTGAAGAACACATTTCCTCACCTATGCCTTTGGTACAAGAACTGCTCTTTAGCTCTCTCACCAGTAATACAGGCTTTTGTACAGTCAGATAAGAGGTGCTCTTAAAATGGAACTTATTAAACACATACTGTAGACTTCCAGATTTCCATCTACTGTATGCACACACACACCAAAAGAAAAAAAAAATTAAAGCAATACATTAAAGGTATTTTAAAGCAAAGCACTGTACACTTGCCAAAATCAAAGGTTTTAATATGTCCTTAATCAGAGTTGTTAGAGATCCCTGAATATAAATAATGCAGCCTGACAGGACAGGAATGCTGCTACCAAGATACTCAGACTAAACTAGGACATTACTTAAATGTTTCTAATCTTTCACCAATGGGAGGTGCAGGTCATCTAACAAACAACAAGCAACACACTACCCTGGCTGGAACCAGGAGTCAATCGTCCCAGTCAAGCCTCAGAAATTAATTACAATAAGGAATGTCTGATCAAATAATGGAAAGTTTTAATCACTGGCAATTGCTGTGAATCTTGGGACTATATTAGCCTATGTAGGGCGGTCTCAAAATGAACTATATTTAAAGCCGGTCTCTTAGGTCAACAGTTTCTTTATCAAGAATCAAATATCCTGGAACTGAAGTTTAATCCTCTCAGGGAGCAATTGACAGAAACAACAGGTTTTTTAAGCTTTCATGCTTAGAGGGACTTTCTAGGCTTTTAATCAAAAAGAAAATATTAGGCTTTTCTTTTCAGTATCTAAAATCTAACAGGAATACCCTCACCTGACACCTTGGAATTTAAGTCCTGCTTCATAAAAGTTGTATGCTGGATGCCGGTGAGAATGATCAGTAATATTTAAATAAAATTTAGGTTTATGCTGCTAAGATTTCAACCTCTTTTGAGCAACACATTCAAACACTTCCCATTCAGCTTATGACTGCAGATAAAGAACCAGATCAATTATTTCCAAGGCCTGTGATCATTCATGAAGCATTTGAAAAAAATGCATTATTTTCCCTTAAACTGTGGTTTGCACAGGAAAATAATGTACTTCCATTTCTCACACAGGCAACTAATGGATTTAGCAGAATTCATAAATAAAAGATACTAACATACTCTTCAGCAGCATCTAGCAACACTGTACTTTAATGCACTTCGTAAACAGTTTTATTTAACTCTCTTCCACTTTTCCTTATGGTCTCTATCAGTGATGGCATTTACTGACAGCTCGTTAAAGTGTAATCTATGCAACTGACCCATTGAACAGGTCAAAGAAGCTGAATCTGCACAGAAATATTACTTAATTGCTGTTTTCACTATTTCAGGATGAGGTCTGCTATGGCTGCAACCATGAGCAAGGCATAGTATTTTGGGGACTCTATTCTTCATCTGCACACCATGTGCGAAATCCCTCACCAAAGTCTTGGTATTATTTGAGTACATACGTTTCCCCAATGTGCATTTCTTCCAGCAGAAGCCCAGCTACTGTCTTCCCTTCTGAACCAGGGGCATCCTGAATTCCCAGGCAGATGGCACCACCCTTAACAAGTGTCCCTAACGCAGGTACAGTGAACTGAGAGCACCAAGTCCCAGGGACTGCTGAAGCCTATGGCTTACAACTGGTTCTAAGCCTGATGTACCATCGGTCTAATTCTGAATCTATTGAGGCAGAGATCTAAAATAAAATAAAATGTTTTAACACCTTGAGGTACCGCACAAGTCAGCAGCTGTTCCATGCCTATATAAACATTTGGAATAACCAGGGACAGTGGAAGTATTTTGAGTGCATCTCATTAGAGAAATGCCATTTCTCTTGAGTTATCTCGGCTTCCACTTCCCATCACCAAATACAAGCTAGATCTATAGATAGAGATGAAATAGTTCTGCAGTTAATGCTAGAAACTATTAATGGCAAGCCCACCATGTGACCAGAGAACATGCCTGTACAAAGACTCTGTATACGGAAAACCAGTGTGCAGCTGGAAAATGTCCTCAATGTGCGTGCCTTGATGTGTTCAAAACAATCACAGATTTTCCTCTTAAAAACACACACAATTCTGACGTGTGCAGCTGCTCACACAAATAATTAACACCCCCCCACCAACCCTGTAGCCAGCTGTTCTGCAGCATTACAGGTAGCATACAGGTAATAGTATCCCAGGTGCCTTCACAGCAAATAGTCAACATCCACAATCCAAATGTCTGGCATATAAAGAAATCTAAAAGGATACGTTATAGGACCGCTGTTTCTCAACAATTACTTGACATATATGTATATACCTGGATGCCAGAACAAGAACTGAATGAAGTTTATCTGCAATACACAAGTTACTGCCTTTCCCTGAGATTTGGCACACATTTCAGTTTGGACATACAGCTGTTATGCCAGAGCTTTCAGATGTCTTTGCTGCTGAACAGCCTGCGATAAATGCACAACCCCCTCACACATTAGATACTGTAGTTGCACAATGCGGGTACAAAACAAAACTTGTTCCATGACGAACAGGTAACATTATTTAAAAGAAACTCCCTGCTTCAAAAGATTAAAAATCCAACCTGTTTTGAAAGATGTCCCAATAGGTACATTAAAACACTGAGTTTTAAAACACATTTTACCAGTTTCAGAAGTAACTAACATCAAATTCAGGTATCATACTGAAGTGGTTTAAGGTATTAAAATGAACCACACATCTGCTCCAGAACTGCATGGAAACGGATGGAAAGTGTTCTCTATCTTTTCAACACTTGAACCTTTGTTCATATTCTGTTTTGGAGTTGCCAGTTTACCAACTAAAATTCATTTCATCATGAACAAATGCTAAAGCATTACGCAGGGAAAGAAAAACTTGTGCCTGCTTCAGCAACTGACAAAAATACATAACTCTATCTTAACTCTTAACGGGAATACTGGATTCCTGATCAATAGCAAGGGGACAGTGTAACTGCATTAAATCACCGTAACTGTATCACTTTATACCACCTGACTTAGTGTAAGGTAAACAGCTTGGGAACACCTAAGAAGAAAAATATATGGGATTTTCCTCTTACCTGTTTCCTATAATTTTGTTTAGTTGTAATTTATAAAATCTGTGTGCTCATATCTGAACTGAAAAAAAAATAGATTACAGCTTACATTCCATCTATCAAAAGTAACATTTCCCTTAGGTTTGTTCTCAAAGAACACCTACAAAACCCAGGGAAAGCCTTTCAGAAGAGAAAGGCTGCTAAATAAATACTGTGAAAAGGCTGAGATTTTCCAACACAAAAGGAAAACCATGAGGTCTGTCTTGACTTTTAATGGCAGACAAACTTTGCTGCAGGCTCTTTTATTTTAAGATGACAGATTGCTGAGAAGGGTGGGGACTGGTTGGGATGAGAGAGAGACTGCAGCCAATTTTAAAAGGTATTGTTAAGAAACTAAGAATAAGGAGAGAACAACTTCAGTGGTCCATGATTACTAAAGAACGGGTTTAGCCAGATAAACAGGTCTGCTATCCCTGAAGGGATTTGAAAGAATATCACACACAACTTTATTAAAACAGCTTACGTGACATTTGCTTTAGACTTTGAAGGTAAAAGCTTCACAGAGTCCTATCAAAATGTTTTAAAACAAAGAAATCAAAACTGATTAGTGCTGTATGAATTCACAGTTCTGGGGGGATGGGATGAACAGAGGCACATCTCCTAATTTAGGCCTAGGCATTGATCCCTTTGGAGATCAATAGCAAGATTCCCTTGCACTCTTGGGGAAGGCTGAGCAATTTCACAGGTTTCCTTGAGTTTGCAGCCCTTTACTGTAGCATTCCTTAATCGATCAAACATTAAGTCAGAGATCTGGCTCTTAAAACACACTTCAACTGCATGTTAAGGCAGAGATCAGAATCGCTGCTGGAAATCTTCAAGTATGAAGTGAATATTCAGGAGAGTTAAACTAATCCAAACTCTGAAACACTGCAGGTAACAGGATACGGACTCACATTCTTGCATGTAATGCATGCTTTTGACAGTTTATCCCTTCATTCACCTCCCCAGAAGACCCTTTGTATTACAGACCTGCTTAAGTTCACTAGATTTTTATCTAAAACAACATTCTTGTTTCCATGAATACATCAGCTCCTCCGACCTTTGCACATTTATCCACATTTCTAGGTGAAAAAGTGAAGGCAACAATAAACATTAGTGACCCTAAGCAATATATGCTAGCAACGAGGTATGTATTTCTATGCATACAAGAACTAACTTTGTAAACCCTGAAGTCATTACTACTCAAGGTACAGAAAAAGATATAAATTGATTTAAAAAAGGAAAAGCGTTCATTTCAAATGCTGACTATGTAGTGTTAATGTCTAGACTAAACCTTTGCTTTTATCTCTCTTCCCAGTTATTTTATAATAGCAATCAAGATATTTAAGACTGTTATTTAGTTCCTGAAGTGAGGAAGTGGAAATCATACACTTAAATTTACAGATTATTTATTAAATGGGGATTCTACTCTCTGACACTACTCAGATTTACAGCCTCATGAAAATATTCCTTTCTTACTAAACTTACTGCTACTGAGTAATTATATATTAAGAATACTTTTAACAGCCTTGGTGTTTAGCCTGTCACTAATGCAAAACAGTAATCTTTTAAACTTGCTTTTCATTTTTCACTGTACAACACAAGATTTCCTTAGTAACACTTAGCCTGGACATAGTCAACTTCTTCAAAATAATCGAACAATCCATTTATAATAGCTGCCGAACAGACGGCCTTGTTTCCACAGAGATAGTGAAACATTTTGTTAGACCATAGCTCAGGACAAGTTTTGATTTAAGCTGAGGTGAAAACTCACTCCTTGAACGGCACAGCCGTAGCCCTGACAGTCTGCTTCAATAACGAAGTTGCTTGAACTGTGACTCGTGTTCTGCCCTAATTGTAAGCCCACGCATAAAAGAACCAGGGTTCACACCAATTTCTAAAAACAGGAGTCACGGTCCTTTAATTTCATTTTTTACAAAATCAGTCATGTGCTTTTCACTGATTTAGCACGAGTGGTTCTGTACCAAGATCCCAGCAAAGAACTGTCCTAAACAGTTTCAGATGTACTGGTGGTGAGCTATGTTTTTTTCCTTCTCTCCCTCTGTCCTTCTTCCCCCTGCCTCAGCAGGTGAACACTTGGGAAGAGCATCTGGGGCAGTTCCACCTCCCAATCACTTTCCTGGGCACTCACAGCTCCTGTGCCCACACACAACCAACACCGTCCCCAGCCCCGCTCCTCACAGGCCCAGGAACAGGGACTGCCTCTGTAGCTGCAAGCAGAGCTTGATCAAGGTACAAAAGACAACTGTGACACACTGACACTTTTAATTTTCCTCATTTTAATGTCTGTCCTTGACATAATAATTTTTTTTTTTAAATCGAAATTATGTCTTCTTCAAAAAAAAATAAACGTGGAGAACACTTGTCTTTCAAAAAAATAATAAAGCCCCTTAATGCCAAGGACAAAGTAAGTGGACATATCTTGAGAATTTTCAGGATGTTTGTGAAAAATTCTAAGATTAAATAATCCTAAAAGGTCATCAAGAAAGCCCAAGCCAAAAAATTCTATCTACTCAGATAAATCTTCAAAACTAGACCATTTTTACTATGTTTAATTCACTATTCGGGGAGGGAAAATTTTTTTTTAACATTTTAATGTCATTTTAGATTGAAAAGGAAAGTTTTCATCTACTTTATTGTCAGCTATTTTGAGTTCCACTGAGGTTTAACAAAACTGTATTAATAAAACAAGTTTTACTACTCAGTGACCAATCCTCAAATATTTCATAGCTGAATTGCCAGTCTGTCCACACTACTCTAGAGAAAACAGGGAGAAGCTGGCAGACCCAGCGTGCTTGCTTTGTCAGAAAATGCGTCAGCCACGGACGAAGGAGAGACAGCAAGAGTGAGCACATACATACCTGTGTGAGTTCTCAGGTGCGCTTTTAAGTGAGAAGACTTTGTATAAACTTTTGTGCAGCCTAAACAAAAAAAAAGCAAAGAGGCTTCAGTAGGGAGAACAGAAAAACTCTCTTTATCTTTAAACTTCCTCATTCAGTGCTGGGGTACTATCTGGACACATTTAAGTTTACTGCTTTCTGGCATCATTTTTGCCATTCAGAAGCAAAATTTTATACAGAACATTCCTAGAGATATGTTGCTTTACACAGAAAAGAGAAGAACATGTGTTTCTGGCTGACTTACTGCTTTTTAATGTAGTATATAGGCCAATAGCTGCTACAATCTTCATACAGTAACACCTGCTAAGTAAGTTAACAACTTAGCACGGCTTCTTTCTTTTTTAAATTTCCAAAAGGACCTGGCAAGACAGACCCTGTGTCATCATCACCCAGGGCTCAACACAACTCTACCACTGGGCATTTATTTTATGGCACACCGAATGGGCGATACGGCACCAAGAGTTGGTAAAGGGGGAGCAGCAATTTCTCTCTGCGCTACAATGGGTTTGCACAACTTGTATCTGGGGTCACGTACTACATGGAGGCACGCTCTCCAGTCAGGTCCCTCTTCCCCTTCAGTGCAGAAGGCAATCCATCTGCATACAATTTTCAGAGATGGTTTTAATGGATTTATGAGGGCAGCTGAATCGCCTGTTCGTAAGAGGGAAGAATGGTTGTGGCCTTGGCTACCGGGGGCTGAAATTATTCTTGCAGTGCCAGAAAATTCAAACAGAGCTATACTGTACTGGACAAACTGAGCCCCTGCTCCATCATAAATATTGGATAGTCACACCGATTTACACCAGCAAAGGCCAAAATTTTTAGTTTTCATTTTCTACAGAGTCCATATTTTGTAACGTGGGAAAATGAGCTCAAGAGAATGACAAATGACATGAAGAGTACCTGTTATTTAAAGAATGTGAGAGTGCTCCACTCAAAATAAAACAATGACAAAGACAAATTCTACTTGGACAAAAAACTATTTGGTTCTCCCTAGGTGTAGACCACAGCTAAAGAAAACCACTTATACCTCATTCATGATTATTCACACTTTTTTTTATTGCAAGAACTGGGATTTTCTGGCACAGATTGCTTACCTGGGTAGTCACAGTAGTGGATACGTCTTTTCTCCAAATCTGGGTTACTTCTCCTGTTGTATCTGACAGGTTGGATGTTCTGGGGGGTTATGGGTAGAGTCGCTGGTAAATTCGGGTTGTGAATTGCCAGCTTGGAAGCTATAGTTGCGGCGTATGATGGAGGAGGGGTTAAATTCTGCAGCATCTCTGCTTGTCTGTCTGGACTTCCAGGCTCTGAGCTTGGGGGCGAAGGAGGGAAGTAAGTGGCCTGCTGCTGCAGAAACTGGTTTGGCATGGTGTAGGTACAGGGGGGGATGCCCTGGAACTGTTTCATTGCAGTCTGTGGAACAGCCGAGGAGAGCGTGTTAAGGCCCGCCATGGCTGAGGGCATGGAGACATTGCTAAGGGAGTCCATCACGGCTGCCTGAGGAGTGGCGCTGGGCATGTCTAAATCCGGTGAGCTCAAGAGCTGATACAACTGGCCTTGCTGGGGCGTGATGGAAAGATGGACATCTGGAGTAGGAAGCTCCTGCTTGATGAAAATGTTGTTCACATCAGGAGTTTGGTGGGAGCTGAAGATGCTGGTAAATTCTGGGAGGGCCTGAGTGGGAGCAGGAGCAGGGGCAGTAGTTTCATTCTGGTGGCTGAACATGCTGCCCGGCTCTGTCTTGATGTGGGTTACACAGGGTCGCTGAGATTTGTACAGGCCAGTTCTCAGGTGGCTGATGTCAGGCAGGAAGACGTTCATGTTGATGCTGTAAGGCAACCCTTCGCTGTCAGTGAAAAACTGGTCTACAACCGAGGCACTGTCTCTTCTGTATTTCTTATGTTCAGGGATGACGGGAACGGGTGGGAGCTGAGGTGCCAGGTATTTCTCCATTTCACATCTCGTCTACAAAGACAAAACAGACCGTAATCTACATGATTTTTTACCAGCTAATAAAGATGATGGCATCCAAGTCATGTGAGGCTTTACAAATAAAAGGCAATACTGTTCATCCAGCTGCAGGACACCTACAGAGGAAGTTATGAATGCTCACACTAATGAAAACCAGTTTGATTTTACAATCAGCACACTGATCAACATCATCAAGAACAAGGAGATAAAGTCACAGTATAAAATGTTCACACATTAAGACAGATCTGATGTTTCAGCATACACAAACTTTTCATCTTTTATGCCTAAAAGACAGTGCAAGGCGCAGAAGTGACAGGCGCTCTGCCTAATCTGCAGATCTCCTGCTCTGGAATTCACTGCTCGAGCAGGGTGACTGCCTATCTGTTTCACCCGCTGCTTCTCTTTGAAATGCTAACTGCAAAAGCCACATCCTCAGCTGACTATTTGAATACTAGTACTTCAAATAATGTTAATATATATATACCAAACTTCCACGATTTTTCATCTCTTAGAAAAACAGAATTTAATTAGAAATACAACGCCAAAGTGTAAAGTTATTAATAATATCGAATAAAAAGGAGACGGGTTGACTATATCAGAGTACTCTGTGTGTAAAGTGTCTCCAGGACTACACTTAAACCAATAATAATCTATGCAGTGTATAGTTGTCTAACAGCGTGATAAACATGTCCCTATCCATACCTCGGTACTCTGAGAGCTCTTTAATTACTGGAAAATCATCCTCTTAGCACAGTAGTGCGAGAGAATCCGTGGGTGGCTGGAGCCCTATACATTACTGGTATACAGTCATCGGCAAAACATTTATCATGCACTCTCCAGTGGGCAAATGCTACATTCCCCCCTGCCCTGTCAAGAGAGTGCTCATGCCAGACCCGCTTAGCACCCCGCAAGCGAAAGCAGCTGACAAACAGCAACTCTGCCCGAAAGTGGATTTTGGAGGACCTTTCTTCAAAGACCCCCCGGTAAACACCACAAACAAACACAGCCGCCTTCCCGTCCCTTTGATCTGGATCTGCTCCGACATGCCAGGCTACTTTTTCCAGCTCTTGTTTACGAGTAGAAGGCAGCTCTCGCTTTGAAGACGCGGAGTTATTTACTCGTTAGGGAAGACACCACGGAAAGGCAGCGCCCGACAGAGCGCTGCACGGCACCGGGGCTCCCTCGCCGGGGGCAGCTGCCCCTGCAGCGGGCACCGTCCGCGGGCTGGAGCCCGGCTGCGGTTGGCACCTTCCCGCTTTTAGCTCCTCCAGCTGTTTGCCTGCGGATCCGCTCCCAAACAGGCTCTTGGGACAGGCACAAAGTCCTGGGAAGTCCCCCCTTAGCAGTGAGTCGTGTGCTCTCCCCCCCCGCCCCCCGAACATGACTCCCTTGCGTGGGCGAGGAGGACAGGCGGCCGCTCTAATTCTGCCGCCGGGCAAGTGCGAAGGCAGCAGCTGTAGCTTTCAACACACCCGCGGGGGCAGCCCCTCTCCCCCCGCCGCCCCGGGACGGCCCGGCCGCTGTCTCCGGAGCCCGCNCCCCCCCCCCCCCGCCTCGGTCCCGGCCGGCTCGCCGAGCTCCGCCGGCGGAACACGGGAGCGCTCCCCGCTCCGCGCAGCTCCGCACGGGCGGGATGGGCTGCGTGCCCGCTCCCCCGCACACACACACACATACACACTTACACACACGTACACACTTACACACATACACGCTGCCGCCACGGCCCCCGACTTCGGTGTCCGCCGCCCTCGCCCCGCAGCCCGGCCCCACCCAGTCCCGCCCGCTCCGCAGCGGCCGCCCTGGCCCGGGCGAGGCGCGGTGGCCGGGGGCTGTGCGGACACCGAGTGCCCACCGGCGGGCTGTGAGCGGTGCCCGCTGCCTACCTGCACCATCTCCTCCGCCGGCAGG